>JARJIL010000007.1:25405820-25495820 GCA_038502395.1 Dittrichia graveolens | reverse complement strand
AGATGCAACTCATGATCATCTTCAGTCTTCGAATAGACAAGAATATCATCAATAAAAACAATCACGAATCTATCAAGAAATGGACGACAAACATGATTCATTAGATCCATGAAGATGGAAGGGGCATTGGTTAAGCCGAATTGCATCACCAAAAATTCATAATGATCGTAGCGAGTTCGAAAAGCAGTCTTCGGGATATCTTCTTCATGAAGTCGCACTTGATGGTACCCCGACCAAAGATCAATCTTAGAGAAATAAGTCGCTCCCTGCAATTGATCGAAAAGGTCATCTATATGAGGAAGAGGATATTTATTCTTTACAGTTTGCTTGTTAAGCTCCCTGTAATCTATACACATACGCATGGTTCCATCCTTCTTCTTGACAAACAACACGCGAGCTCCCCATGGCGAGGAACTCAGACGAATAAAACCTTTGTCAAGCAACTCCTGAATTTGAGTCATCATCTCACGAATTTCAGAAGGAGCAAGATGATACGGAGCTCTAGCCACTGGTGTCGCTCCAGGAACAAGTTCGATTTTATACTCGACATCTCTGACCGGAGGTAAACCTGGTAGTTCTTCAGGAAATACCTTAGGGTAATCAGATACTACCCTGATATCTAGGACCGGTCGGTTTTCTCCATCTTGGCGTCAATCACATATGCTAAGTAAGATATACAACCTTTCGAGACAGATTTATGAGCTTTAATAATAGAGATGACAGGAATGTCAAACTTCCGTTGCTTTCCTCGTGCTGCAGCATAAGATCCATTAGATAGAGGAATCTTAATCATCTTCTTGGAATAGAGAATCTCAGCAATTCGACTGCTGAGCCAATCCATCCCGATCACCGCATCATAGCCCGCAATAGGCATAACAAAAAATGAGATAGGGAAACTATTCCCCTCGACATCAAGAACGGCTACGAAAACTTTCTCTGTAACATAAACTACCTTACCACTAGCTGAAGGTATTCGTTTGGCATAATCAAGTAGCAACGGAAGCAAGATATAATACAAAAATAATAAGCTAACTAAACAAACACTTCCGATGGACCAATATCTAGACATGGAATTGCAACTAAAATATAATAAACAAGAAGCAATAAATAGTTATACCTTTAAGCAAGATCACAATATCTATTTCTTCTTGTCAAGTGTAGAATTCAACAAGAGAATTCCTCTAATGAAGTCCACCCCAAGTGCAATTGATTCCCCAATGCTAGTATGTTGGTGTAGACACCAAAACAACACAATGCAAGAACAAGCAACACCTTTGTGCATCAAAGCTTGATCACAAAGTGTATATTGCCTTCTCAAGTACACCAAATTTGATCACCAAAAGAAGAACAATTGGAGAGAGTATGAACACATGCATAAGGCTCTAGAACTCCCAAAAGTTTGTTCCAGAGACATATGAATCATGGCTTATCATTCACCCTCATTAATACCATTAAAATAAATGTTTAAAGCTGTTTATTCTGCTGTTACAGGGCCTGTACACGGCCCGTGTTAGCCAACACGGCCGTGTAGGCCCAAAGCCCACGGCCTCAATTGGGCCAAGTTAGCCCGTGTCTAACAGATCTAACACGGCCCGTGTTCATCTACACGGCCGTGTAGGCCCAAAGCACACGGCCTTTACTTGGGCCAAAACGCCCCGTGCTAGTTGGGCGGGACACGGCCCGTGTACCATGCTGCCAAAACCCATTTTGGCCTTTTACTCTCTTTTGTTTGATCGTGTTTCCGGAATCAATATTTGGTGTGTGACCCAATAGGCCTATACTTCATCAGCAGTGCTATTAACTCGTTCGTGTCAGCGGGCATATTCCAACAGACTCCCACTTGCACGTGGCACGACTACGAAAAATAACACAAACATAGAGCGGCCTCTAGCAAGACATCTATGCTCCCAAGTCAGTATAGGGTATGCCACTCTTGACAAGATCCCAATCATAAAATGATTCTCCTAAAGATAAATGAACATATACATCCCATTGTTCGCGATATCCTATGTGAACACAAGGCATGGAATAAAGTAAACCTTCAGATCGTTCACGATTATGTTTCTCGATTCTAGATTAGTGGTGACCAACAAACCAAGTTAACATTGATCCATCATCAATATAACTTGAGCACAGCCATGCATATGAACGTCAGCACTCAATCATCAAGGGGCCCACGGATATCTTCTCTATACATAGAGGAACAAATTCCTTTTGACTACATAGTCCTGCCACATAGATAATACTCTACCCAATCATCTCCCTTATAACGACCAGTTACGGACCGCGTTAGAAAACGATCAAAGCAAAGCAGACCTATGCTTTGGAATCACATGTATCTCTAGTTTAAGGATGAAATGCCATCATCATTCCGAGTTACTTATGACCAGAACCATGAAGCGAACTCGGGTGCGGGTCCTTCAATCACTTGAAACCCCTTTCAAGTATAGGCAAGAATCACGTTTAACAAAAGCGATCCTTTACCTCAATCTTAATTTATACTTCCTTCCCATAAAGTATAACCGATTGTGGAGATTTTAGAATGGAAACCATTCTCGGAAGTCTTTAAACATGCTAAGATGGAACACAATAAGGATTCATAAAATAGCCGCCCTCGGCGTATTATTAAATCTCCATTTAATAATCGATATAGTATGAATTGCAATACTGCTTAACGTCCCCAAAATATAAGTACAAATCAAACATGAACCAAAACATATTCAAGACAAGTTACATGCATTAGAAATGCTAATTGACCTAGTATGATAAACATCACTAGTCCATAACAACGGCTTAACTAGTGGATTTGTACCACAATATCCACAAGTACTTTTGTTATTCAATTATATCTCTTTTGACAAGACTACTTCAAAAGTATATATCAAAAAGATCTCAACTTTTCAAAAAGTTAAAGTAATCACACCCTCATTGTCTCAAAAGCCCACAACAAGGTTAGTTATACTTTAACAACCAACAAGCAACACCACAAGTTAGGATCATCAACTTTGACCAAAGATCAACAGTTATCCTAGCAGAAACACGCATTAGAGTAACTACTTACTCTAAGCCTATTCTAGTTGTCAAACACCAAGAACATATCTCTATATTTCTTGAACTAAATACTATCCAATTTTTTATCTCCTGAATGCCCTCATGAAGCAATAATTCCTGAATCAGGTTCACAGATAACCTAATACCGAGACATTATCATCAATAGACATTTAACACTAGGAATACAACAAAGCTCCCACTAGCCCTGACATATATAAAAGGTTTTATCTACACTTCTAGAAAACTCATCACTTTGATTTTCTATTAGTAAGCAAAGATCTTTCCTTCAAGATGCAAGAA
This sequence comes from Dittrichia graveolens, assembly GCA_038502395.1. Taxonomy (NCBI): domain Eukaryota; kingdom Viridiplantae; phylum Streptophyta; class Magnoliopsida; order Asterales; family Asteraceae; genus Dittrichia; species Dittrichia graveolens. Next base: position 25,492,469 of record JARJIL010000007.1, on the reverse strand, counting down.
TAAGTCCAAAGTGGTCTTATCCACTTTTGTAGACATAATTCGGATACTACGGACGTATATTAACACCCTCGGAGAGTGTTATAAGCACTTCCTCATCATATTGTTTCATGGCGAAACGCGGTCATTAATATCCATGAGTATCAAACATTCTTCAACATAGCCACTAGGACAAGTTTCTCCATAACCATCATGAAAACTTTACCACTAGTCGGTATTTGAAGTTGTCTACAATTCCATCCATGTTAATCCCATCACTACCACCTTGGTATACACCTAGGTATGGGATCAAATGAAGTCAAGAACTTGGACATTTCAAATGGATTGCATCTCTTTATCATTTACTTCTTTTATTTTTAGCACTTTTGATAGGTGGTGAACTCAACATGACTCACCATCAAGTCATTGCCACTTAGATATGAGAAACGCATATCTCTTTGGCTCTACATGACCCTTATCAGAATTAAAAGAAGTAATGACTCCTAGTCAGGCATACCAGCATAACCATGATGATCATCTATCAAAGATATTAGATAATATGCTAGTATCATCATCAAGTCTTTCATTTAAGTTCCACGTTCTTCCACTGGAATGCCTTAGTTTTAGTTTCTTTCTTCTTCCCCTTTTAAGCAACAAATATTGTTCTCAAAAGGTTAAATAACTAAAACTTATAAGAACTCCTCAAATGTATTAGCACTTCTCGATTTCAAGTTTATCCATCTCCCACTGAATGTAGAATGGGTAACTTTGAACTATAAGATAGACAAGCAAAGAACCTTTCTAGTCGTATCTCAATAAATGCTAAATAGACTATCAACTGAATTTGGATTTGAGGACTTAGCACAATGGTAAATGAATGTACCAAAAACCATACATACATTCTTGACCCGTCATAAACTGGATCAATAACACCCGGTTCCCTACTCCATGACACCATGTACCAATGCGTCTTAGCAGGATATGAATTGTGAAACAATTCCACAATTCACAATATGGTCATCCAATATAGTAAGTATCTTAGCATCTTCACTAGATCTAAGTACCCTGATCTGTATACCCTATTGATTCTGAAATTTGTCTTGGTTAACTCTGAACACCAACAAGGTTTCAGACATATACCCAAACTAATAAACGTCTCGCAACTACTACCATCAAGGTAGTGACGAAGAAGTTTCCCTTTCGTTATTCTTTGTGATGTGCTTCAACGGATTATCCTCAAAATGTGATCAATATCCAACAAGCCTTCAATCCTCTCACAAACTCCGGTGAAGGATCACATAATCCTTTAGCCTAATAAACAAGATCAACATCAAAATGTTTAGCCCTAGGCGAAACTATTCTGAGATCCTAACCACATGGATCTAGGTGATATATCTCTTGCTTATGTGGTTAAGTTGATTATCACACAAAGATAACTCATCCAAACTATTTTGGATTCAGAATCAACTATTCATGAATATTCTATTACTTGTAACAAAACCTTGTGTATGCCATGACATGGGAAATTTTGAACAAAATATCTCACAATAGATTTTCATAATAAATTTCATATTCTACGAATAAACTCATCGTCACCACATGTTAAGTTGTGTGCCACGCAGGGCAAGACAACACATGAATTATGACATCAATAAACCTTGAATAAACAATGCTTAAAAGGTTTTACATCAATTCTTAAAACTTCAAAATTTTGTCCACCGTAATTAAAGCGAGCATACAAAGAGATGTTACTTGCGACACAGGGCAATAAAATAAAGTAATAAATAAACCGGCGACGAAAGCAAGATCAAGTCTCCTTATCTTCTCTTAGAGGACAATCACTATGGTTTCCTTGTTCGAGATCCGGTTCTTCATGCTTTTCTCTCACCAAAGAACCTACACTTTGTAACAAACAAATTTGTGACAAATGTGAGTCAATCAGCTCGGGTCAACAACCCAGCTTATAGAAGAATAGCAATGAATCATGAATGTACCTGAAGAAGGAAAGTTAACTCTCTCTTTTCTGAGAAGTTTTATATCCTCTCGGCACGTAGGGCAGGCGTGACGGCCCCAATTTCCAAATCTTCCACAGAAGTAACAAACCACCTTTTCTTGAGTCTCTTCTTGAGGCACATTCTCTATGTCCTTCAACTCAACATCAAGGATAGGCTTGGAAACTCCAACCTTTCCTTTTAGGGTCGGTTTCTTCTTCCTTTTCTTTTGTTTCTTTAAACCCAAGACGGGAGTGGTTGAGGTGGAAGTATGCTTGGCCATGTCAGACTCCGCAAACTTCAACATGCCATGCAATTCGCTTAAGGATTTCTCCATTCCTTGCATATGATAGTTTGTGACAAACTGATCATATGATGTGGGCAGAGACTGGAGTACAATATCCACAGCGAGCTCTCTCCCAATAGGAAATCCTAACCTCTCCATTTGGTCCACATTTGCCTTCATCTTAAGGATGTGAAGACCAACATTCCCGCCTTCCTGCAGCCTACAACCGACTAGGCTTTTAACACACTCATAGTGTTCCTGCCTAACTTGCTGTTGGAACATGTCCTTGAGCTTGTTTAACATATTATATACACTCATGTGCTCGAGCTGCTTTCGCAAATCCGAGCTTATAGTTGACAACATGAGGCAGGCAACATCGCGCGTGTCCTCAACACGTTTTTCATACCCGTATCGGACGGCCCAAGTCGCGTTGCTAGCAGGTGGCTCCGGAAGGGGTTCCTCAAGGATGTGCAACTTTGACTCATGGCGAAGGACAATCCTCAATTGCCTAAGCCATGCAATAAAGTTCACCCCCGTGAGTTTCTCCCTTTCTAGGAACATACGAAGTGAGATTTTGACGTAGTGCTGTTTTGGTTTGATATCTATAAATAACAATAATACAAGTTTTGGTTAGTTTAGATAAACCTTGTTAAAAATAATTATCTCATAGTTTTAGATAAAAACAATCATTCGTAACAAGGGCTAAGAACCTTATTTCACCTCGCACCGTGACGGGTTTGCCGCAGATCACGTGGCGAAGCTATTTAGGCCGGTAACCATTTTACCAATTGTAATCTCTCTTACAACTCTTAGACACTTGCGGGATCCGTTGACATCCATTATGTCGGTTGGCATGTTTGACCCCTTCCTTACACCAATCTTAATATATAATTTTTGTTTAGCTCGTGCTTAGCTCAACAACTAATCAAGAACTATATACTAAAAGTGTAAACCGTCCGACAAGACACACGGGGGGCACTCTCGACCATCAATTGGCTCGTGCTTAGCTCGACAACCAACCATGCGAGTTACCCCACTCACCTTCCACACAACTTCGCAAGGAATGACTCGTGCTTAGCTTGACAATCATCCTTGTTTCGTTAGATTCGGGTGGTGTCGTCTTACGGATGGTGCGTGATTTACATTTTAAAAACGGGATTTTGTTTCCGGTTTATAAAAACCCTTTTGTGAATTAACAAAGTAAGTGTCAAAACGATTTTAAGCACTTTTTAAATATAATACCAAGTTTATATTTTCTTTGTCAATTCTATTCGCGCGAGATTGTTAACCATTTTAACAAACGTTGTATTTTATTTAATTTTATAGAAAAATTGTCTAGCATGCGAATCCTAATCCATGCATAGAAAAATAAAATACAACCACGCAAATATATATATGTATATATATAATTCGGTAACATGCCCAAAAATCCTATGCGTTTTCCCCGTGAGCCACAACGGGGAAAATGAGGCCAAATCCTAAGGACAAGGTAAAGTCTCGTTGGGTGAGCTCCCACCGAATCCAACACCTCCAATAGCGTGTTGATTCCTTCTCGCCAAGACGTCATCACCATGACTCCCGTTGATTTCTCCGGTTCTAATTCTATACTATATACAAATACATAGAATATATATAAACGACGCGCAGGTCGCATTCCTACACTATTTATACAAATACACGAAATAAAAGAAACGACGTGCAAGCCGCACCAACAAATAAATAAATAAATTACAATACATCAATATGGCGCGCAGGCCACCAAAACCCAAATCAATCAACCACTACAACACATAGGTCTAAGGGCATATCATGTTACCGAATTAACCAAACGCAACAAATAAAACATGGTGTGCCACACAAAACCATGGTATAAATATATATCTATATTTTAGTCAAGATTGTCAACAACATCAAAGGCACCAAAATGACAATCCTTGTACATATGCATTAGTGTACCAAACCATTTTTGTGACACATATTCATATATACATTTATAAGTATATATTTGTGTACACTTCATGCCAAGTTACAACAAATATATAAATATAAAAACTAAAATATTAACAAGGCTACAAATATAACAATTCTAGCACAACAAGAGTCTCAATGAAAAACCAATTTTAAGAAAACAATTTTTCTTATATAAAAGAATTTATATGGCTTTTCTAGACTCGATGTAACAACTAACATATTAGGTAGGCTACAAATATACCAATTTTAGCCTAACAAAAATCTACATGAAAACCATTTCTAGAAAACAATTTTCTAATATAAAAATATTTATATGAATATTATGTAGGCTACAAATATACCAATTTTAGCCTAGCAACCATCTACCCGAAAGATCATTTCAAGAAAACAATTTTCTAGACTCGTTAGTGCAAAGCCATGTTAGATATGGCTCTCATACCACTGAAGGTATTCGTTTGGCATAATCAAGTAGCAACGGAAGCAAGATATAATACAAAAATAATAAGCTAACCAAACAAACACTTCCCATGGACCAATATCTAGACATGGAATTGCAACTAAAATATAATAAACAAGAAGCAAGAAATAGTTATACCTTTGAGCAAGATCACAATATCTATTTCTTCTTGTCAAGTGTAGATTTCAACAAGAGAATTCCTCTAATGAAGTCTACCCCAAGTACAATTGATTCCCCAATGCTAGTAGGTTGGTGTAGACACCAAAACAACACAATGCAAGAACAAGCAACACCTTTGTGCATCAAAGCTTGATCACAAAGTGTATATTGTCTTCTCAAGTACACCAAATTTGATCACCAAAAGAAGAACAACTGGAGAGAGTATGAACTCATGCATAAGGCTCTAAAACTCCCAAAAGTTTGTTCCAGAGACATATGAATCGTGGATTATCATTCACCCTCATTAATCCCATTAAAATGAGTGTTTAAAGTTGTTTATTCTGCTGTTACAGAGCCTGTACACGGCCCGTGTTTGCCAACACGGCCGTGTAGGCCCAAAGCCCACGGCCTCAATTGGGCCAAGTTAGCCCGTGTCTAACAGACCTAACATGGCTCGTGTTCATCTACACGGCCGTGTAGGCCCAAAGCACACGGCCTTTACTTGGGCCAAAACGCCCCGTGCTAATTGGGCTGGACACGGCCCGTGTACCATGCTGCCAAAACCCATTTTGGCCTTTTACTCTCTTTTGTTTGATCGTGTTACTGGAATCAATACTTGGTGTGTGACCCAATAGGCCTATACTTCATCAGCACTGCTATTAAGTCGTTCGTGTCAGCGGGCATATTCCAACACTAGCAACCTCAACACTAAGCAGATCAGCCCACTTGGAAACAGGCAATTGCAATTTAGTACGACAAGACACAGACACAAAGGAGTTAGTAGCTCCCGAGTCAAATAACACGCATGCAGGGTATAGTTAATAAGGAATGTACCCGTGATGACATCCCCACTGCCTTCGCCTCCTCTGTCGTCATTTGGAATACCTTCCCTTTCGCGCAAGGCACATCATCTCTCTTCTGCCCCTTGGAAGACCCACCGGTACCTGAACTCTGTCTGTCAGGACAATCAACCATCCTATCTCCGGTCTTGTGGCACCGATAACAAACATATTCCTTGTATTGGCATTCAGTCAATGAGTTCCCCCTCTACCTACACCTCGAACATCTTCTCGTTGCTTTTGAACACTCACCAGAATGGTAGGTACGACACGAAGAACACCAAGGATTACCAGGTTTTGGTTCCTTGAAAGTATTAGTTCTTCCACCTTCAGAGGATTGTCCTTTTGAAGGACCTGATTTTTGAGATGGCTGAAACATCATTTTATAACCCCCACTGGAAGATTCTCCCTTGCACTAGATACGATCTCCCTCCATTTGTTGGGCCACTTTAAATGCCCGATCCAGACTAATTGCTGCTCGTACATTAGCACGAAACTCCAATAGCAAGGTTCCCACAAACCTTCTTATCTTGGCATTCTCATCTGGTATCAAATGTGGAACGAACCTCATCTTATAGTAAAAGCGGTGATGAGATCCTCTATTGACTTATCTTCTTTTGGAGATTATTGAATTCCTGTTCCATTATTTCCATGTCATACTCAGTATAGTATTTCTTTAACAACTTCTCAGAGAACTGCTCCTAAGACAGAGCACTCAACACCTCCTTACTAACAGAGGCCTTTACCATATCCCACCAGAAAATAGCAATGCCTTCAACATACGTACTGCGTATTTCACGCAATACTCCGGCTCACTATCACAAGACTCAAACGTTTGCTCCATTTCACGGAGCCACTGCATAGTAACTGAGGGGTTATCACTCCCCTCAAACGTCGGAGGTTTGCAAGATAGAAACTTCTTGAACGAACACGTCTCACGTGTTTTGCCCAACGTGGTTTGTAACAAGAGCACCTTTGCTATACGAAGCTCTTCTTCAAGACGCTTTATGTACGCCACCTAATCTGGCTCAGGTCTATCACCTTTAGTATGGTGTTGAGAACGTTCATCCTTAGCTTGATGAGGTATATGTGAAGCCTCATTTTCCATTTCTTTCAAAGCTTGTTCAGTATTACCGTGTGGACCAGACATCTTTTCTCACCCTTCTATACAATAAGGAAGAGTGTTTAATACACTAGAATAATTACTTATCTTACTGACAAGCTAACTTATGATAATTAACAATCATGCAACACTCATACTCAACCCCTACAAGGAACACTTAATTACGGTCGGCCCGAGTTTGAGACTGAATACTCTTTCAAGTACCCAATTCCATCAAACTTAGGCTCTCATACTTAATTGTAACACCGCTTTGTATAACGTCGAATTTAGTAAAAATTTGTGTCTTTAACACGTGTAGATCCTTTTGAAATCATAAACCATCAGGCTATGCAGCAGAAATTAATTTCAAAAGTTAACGTGAGGTATTTACAATTCATAAGACTAAGACAACTTGTTTGGTGTTACCTAAACAACAACCGACCATAAACAATATATTACAATCATACAAAAAGTGTTCCTTCCCAAAAAGTTTATGCACCCATCAACAGGCAACCCATCTCACCAAGCCGCCTAATCTTTACCTGTAAAAATTGTCAACGAAGCAACATTAGCTATATAAAATAGCTAGTGAGTACTAACTTATCACAAGTATCAATAAAGCGAGTCACATAATACAAGAATAAGCAATCAATGCTATCCTAACACATTTTGGTATGCTGACACGATCGGTAAAAGTCATATCTTGCAGGATAGCCAGTCCCGCTCAACAACATAAACCGGGGGATCAAGACACAACCATTCGCACTAGTGGGGGAGCATAAAGCAGTCCACCAAGCATCGTTCACGGAGTCATAGGCTACTTTGGTAATCCAACTACATCTGGCTGATTACTACTCACGTTAAGGAACGGTGGTCCTATAGAACCTATGAGTCAGAATGGTACCTTGAATCACCATTAATCCCGAATTATGACCGAAGTCTCCTGGGATCCAACCATTTCGGCTGAACTTGACCATGCTTCAAGTAGTTCGCGAACCATTCACATACACATAGCTGATCCAATCAGGATCAATCAATAAGCATGCATATTAATCATTTCAACAAGGCGTATCCAATTTGGATCCCATAGAATGCATATCATCAAATTCAACATAATCGATCCAATCAGGATCCATAGCATTCATATTAACAATTTTAACAAGACGGATCCAATCAGGATCCATAGCATTCATATTAACAATTCATATTAACATAGTATTAAGTTTAACTAGACGACTCAAATTTGGATTCTACTGGCATGCATACATCATGTGATCAACAGGTATTAAGCATGGCATATTACATGAAAACAACATTTCACATACTACATTGTATTAACCAGTTAAGCTAGGCAACTAGGAAACAAGTCTCCATCTATTGAGACTTATGAAAGCCAGTACTCACATGGGGAGCTTATAATAAACAATTTACTTTGCTCTGGTTCAACCAACTCGACAAGTTCACCTAAAACATCATTACTTATGTTAAGCGTTTACACACGTGAGTCACTATTACTAGATCAAGAGTATAAACTCCTAGAAACACCTCAGACCAACTTACAAGGCCGCACTGACCTTTTACACATAACAACACAAAAGTTAAACAATCTGTGAACTGTTACTGAAAAACACCACCTTGCAGCCGCAAGCATTAATGCTTGCACCCATAAGGGCAGTCCTTTGCGCCCGCAAGCGTAGTTCCTTGCGCCCGTAAGCACAAGGTCAGACTACTTTTCGTTAAGTCGGATGACAATTCGAAGCCACTTCAAACTATCAGTTCAAAGCCACACTTACGGCCGCAAAGACAGTTTCTTGCGGCCACAAAAGCCCTTCAAAGTCCCCCTTGCGGCCACAAGGGCAACCCTTGCGCCCGTAAGCAAGCTTGTTTCAGAACAGGTCGGACGACAGTCCCCTATTCCAACTGTTTATCCAAAACATCATCAAACGATTTTCTAAATGATTTCCAGTGTTCATACTTTATGAGGGACATCCATATGAGTCTAAAAACACTCACTTTAACATCTTTAATAAACTCTTGAGGATTTGGGATCAAATTTAATCATTTCACCCATTTGAATCAATTTTTATGAACTCAATCAAAATCACCATATCAAGCTTTGTTTTGTGTTCCAATGCATCCACAAGAGTTGTAGAAATAGATTGAAGCATCAATTTTTAGTTCTTAGGTCAAACCCAAATTTTAACCTTCAACGTACAAACATAGAGGAAAGCTTGAACTTACTTGTCAAGGTGAAGAAGATGAAGATGATAAGAGTCTTAGTTTGCTACTTAAATTCAATCTTGTACAGTCATTTTCTTCAAGAACTCAAAAACATGTAGAGAGAGTTTTGTAACTTGTCCGTGTTTGTGCTTGAACACATGAATAGTGGTTGTATAAAGGCTAAACCTCCTTTGAGTTTAAACCTATCCACAGGAGGTATTTTGTTCCCTTTTTAAACTTACAACTTAACCCTAATTTACCCGTTTCAACTAACGGGGATATTTTTGGAATCCTTGCTTAAAACCGTTTACTAATTTATCTATTTTGCTCACATATAATTAACTTTACAATTTTATTTACTTTACTATTACTACTTTTATAATTTCATATAACTATTAATTATACATAATTATATTATTTCAATTCAATTACACATGTGAATCATATACAACTAGGCCCAATTCGAGGATGTTACAATTTGAGGCCTCATAAGTTATCTAGTATGGAGGTCAATTATGTCTCTCGGTTTGAGTATGTGGTTAAGTATTGACAAGCTTAAGTTTGCTCAAGAGTAGTTGGTTTTGGGTTGTGATCCTCATCACACCCTCAAGCGAGTACACCCTGCGGATACCTTGTTTTCATAAAAGATTTGTAAGTCATCATGATGGTGTTTGTTTATGTTTGACCAAATTGTATTATGGGATTAAAGAGATGTGGTATGTTTTGAGTTTATAGAGATGTCAAATGCTTTGACTATGGATGTTATATATAGACAATGCTTCATATCGGAGAGGCTCAAGTATATTATGATATTTATGTTTGCTTTTGTGCATAGTGTGATGAAAGACTCTATGTAGGAGTCGTTTATCCACATGAAATGGTTATGGTAGGAGTCGTTTAACCACATGAGATGATTATAACTTGGTATTCATAGAATGTGTTGGTTATACATATTGTACAGCTTTAAGTTCTTGATGTGATACTTGAGTTTTATGCATCAAAAGTTTATTGTTTAAAATGAGTATTATGCTAATGATACTGTGATGGTTATACACATTGAAGAGAATGATGCTAAAGACAATGTGATGGGTATACACATTGTAAAGTTTTGAGTATACGTAATGTGATGATTTATGCAAGTTAATAGTTGTATTTGTTTAACTTGCTTTTGTTTTATGGTCGGATCCATACCTGTGATTATGTGCTTTGCACTTTGGATTGTTCCTCAGCATTGTGTGACGTGTACGGTTCAGGAGGCTTCGACAATTGGGAACCATAGTTACACGGGTGGTGGAGGAATTGCCGCAAAGAGTTGAGTGGGGAAAAGGCCATTCTCTCATGACAACCAATGTATGGTGGATGCTTCATGCTCACCCACCTTGACGGGGAAATGTGGTTATTCCCATGTGGGCACGTGCTGACCATGCTAGCTACCATGTGGAGATATTGTTGCTCAATGGACTGACCCACATCCTTATGTATTGCCAAACTCATGTTTTGAACTATGATGACCCTGTGTTTTGAAAGACAAATAGTTTTTGGTTGTACTCACTAAGTCACTAGCTATATTTTATAGCTAACATGATTTATTAAATGTTTTGTATCCGCATGTAGAATTATGGCCTTTATGAGGCGGGTAGAAGCTTTGGGATTCCTTTCGCTATCTCGTAATCTTGGATTTCCTATTTGTTTATTAATCGGGTGTTACAAAAAGCACATTTAAAATCATTAAGTGCCGATTCTAGCGCCGACTTGAACTTTTTCCGTTTATCGTTTTGTAGACACGTAAATGATTTTACAAAAGTAGCCCACTCTGAATATATCCTATCAGCTAGATAATATTCGTGCTTGTAGGTGACTCCGTTTACCTCAAATGGACACTTCAGTGCTTTTTCATCATAGATATCGTTGAAGATGGGTGACTGATTAACAACAATGATGTCGTTATTGGAACCCGTAACACCGAAGTATGCGTGCTAGATCCATAGATTATGTGAGGTCACAACCTCTAGCCTTATTGTCAGGTGTTCATGATCACCTCTCATGAACGACCCCGCCATGCAACCGGGAAATTTGCCCACGCCCAATAAGTACAGTCTACGCTGCCGAGCATGCCGGAAAATCCTTGTTTTTCTTCATGCACGGTGTATAACCGTTGAAATCACCACAAGTAGGTTTATGTAAATATAACAATACCTTGGCAGAATTGGTGTAGGCAATCCCGTGTATCTCACATCCTCAAGTATTCGCCAAGGGAGTTAGTGGCTACTGCGTACGTCAATTGCCGAATAGCGGAAGTACACTTTTGTATCGGAGAAAAACCTTTTTTTTGTTGTGTAAAATATACGTACTCTGCTTCTAATTCATTAACTATTCCTTCGAATAGTTATCTGCTGACCCAGAACCGCCATCTAAACATCTCCACTAAATAAACAGGGTTATCGCCAAAATAGTCATGTAAAAGCCACTTGTTTGCAGCTACCCGACCTCTTTCTATGTTCCCACTTCTGACTCTTGTTGAAGACTCCGCGGTGCTACCAAAAATCATGTCTGCCGCCTCTCGAACCAACCTTATAAAAATTTCATTTTCGTGCTAGATGAGCTCATTTGTTGATACGGAATCCGATGAAACGGGTTGTGGTGAATCCATATTGTGTAAAACTAAATTATTTTTGAAAGTGGTAATTATAGGAGAGAAAGAAGAAAATTTTTGAGGATTTGAGATGAGAATTTGTAAGTGTGATTGTGTATTTAGAGGGGAGAAAGAAGGAAAAAAAGCCATGGAAATACCTTATGTTTAACTTTCTGTTTTTTCCACTTGATGTGTGATTCTTTTTACATAACGCGGTGAGCCATCAACATGTTCACCATTAAAAATATCGCAAGTTAAACAAAGGTTTCAATGTAGTTAACTTTACTACAGCTTTGCAATCATGTATGATTCAAGTAGAAGTGATGGAGGTTGATTGTATTTGATTAAAAATTAAACAGCAAAATGATGGCAAGAACGATCACTTATATTTCACATTTGAATTTTGCTTCAAATTGTAGAATTTTTTTCACGTATTTTTTTGGTATATTGTGCTTGGGGATTTTTAACAAAAAGGGAGATGGTTATGAATCAAACTACGTTGTTTTTGGGGTTTAGCATCTAAGTTATATGAGAGACGAACGCATATTCACTTTTCCCATATAATATTTGTCAATATATGAGAATTTAGTGATTTTGTAAACTTGAAACGTACTGTTAGATATGTCATTCAACTTACTTCGTAGAGTTCTTTCATTATTTTCAATTAATATTGTTGTACTTTGAACAAACTTGCCTTGTGTAGAGTTTCTTAACCGTGATTTCTTCCAAGCCCTTGAAGATAGTTCCAATAAAGTTCTCTTTGAAGATGATAAAGAGACTTGTTTATTCTTCATAGTTGATAGCTATGAAAATAAAGAAGAATCATAGCAACATGTGTGATGTCGAAGACTTGAAATGCAGCACCGCAACACTGTTTATACAATTGAAAATGAAATTATTTAAAACTTAATCAAGCCTGCTTGTTTTCATCACTATCGGCAACATGATGAGTATAATAAAATCAGAAATTTGAACAGCTTGTTAGTAGGGGATTAAGAGGGTTTTTGGGATTGCGATTTAAAATTAGATTATGCGTTTTTAATAATCAAAATCAGATAATCAGCTGTAATAGAACGTACTACTAAATACTAGTGTTTGGATTTGATTATGCTGCTTTATATCGTAATAATTAGATAATCAATTTTTGAGTTCTTAGCAACGTAGATTAATTGACTTTAAAGAGTAAAATCACAATAATCAGTTTCAAAAAGCAACTCAAAAGTAGATTCTCAAAACTGCATTTTGTAGTCTCCAAAACGCAAATAATTGATTTATGAAAACACAACCCTAAACTCTTTAAACTAATTATCCGTGATTTTAAATCACAATAATGAGATAATCAATGTTTAAACGTAATCACAAACACCCTCTAAGTAATTTTAATTTAGTAGGATATGGTGGCATCTTTTTAATTTAATTTGGCGTTTAGTATTAAGTAATTTCAAATTTATTTTACCCAGTTAAATTGAATATTTCTAAAACTAATTGAACTAATTCAAGATTCCTTTTTGGGCTCGGGTTAAGAAACTCAAGTTATGATATTAGGCTTTGGTCCAATGTCATTGAACTAAAGTCCAACTACAAATCCAAAAAAAATCTATTATGGTTCCACCTTTCTAAATGAGTTTATCCAAGTGCCTTCAAAACAAGAGTTGATTATAAAAATGGTGTATGTGATTGTCATATGAATTCATCTTAGTACTTTAACTTTAAAATTAGTAATTGTGGTTGTCATTTTTGTTTCCCTTTTGATCATTTGAACTAACTATTGTTAACTTTGACACTTAGTCAAAGGGCACTTTTGTCAATTTCCTATGTATTCTTGTTACCAAACAACATATACCTATTAAAATGGTTACCAAACATGTTTTTTCTCTTTTTAACCATTTTCTTTACCGAACAGCCGTTGTCGTCGGGCTTCAATGCCGAATCCAGCCGACATCATCAGCTTCAAGGTGCGTGTGTTTAGTTGTATAGATTGAGTTTGATTTGTTTTTAGGGTTCTTCAAAGGTTGGGTTATTGAAGGTTAATTTAGGGTCTCCAAACTATATTCCACACGATTCAAAGCAGTGTATGTGGGTTTTAGGGTTCATTACACGACTTAAGATGGTGTATTCGTTTTAGGGTTCATCGTGGGTTTCACACAAAAAGTCAGAATTTAATTCATACATATCTAGTTTGAAGGCGGTATATAGATGCTTCTCATATGTATCTGTAGATTTTTATTCATTATCTGTAAATTCTTTTTAAGTTTGTTTAGTTATACACAAATTCAAACTTTATATTTATTTCATCTCAAATTAGTTATGTATGTTTTCTTTGGATTAAAGCAAAAACCATGTAAGAACATTTCAAAGAACACCTTTAGATTAGTGTTTTAATAAACTTGATTAAAAATGATTTTAGAATATAAATTGATGTATTTAAGTTTGTTTACAGATAAATTTAAATCCTAATTTTTTTTTGAATAATTTCTTAATCTGGTTTTAAGTAAAAAAAATCTATTATACATTTTAATATACTAAATAAGTCATTTAATATAAGTAAATGAAATTAGAAAGTAAAATAAAAATAAGGGTCAATAACTCAATAATGGTTTAACCATCCAAGTTTTCGTTCAATTTCGGTTTAACCATCAAAGTTTTTCTAAACGAAATTACCATAAAGCTTGAATTTGTTAAGATTTAAACCTCAAACTTTTTTTCAAATGATTTAAACCTTGAAGTTTTGTTAAAAAAAACCGATTAATCACTTAAGTTTTGTATGGTTTTCGATTTTATCCTCTCTATTTATTATGCATTTTATTTTTTATTAAAAAGTTAACAAAACTCTGAGGGTTAAAACATTTTTTAACAAAAATTCAAGGGTTAAATCGTTGGGAAAAAACTTTAAGGTTTAAACCAAAAAGAAGGTGTAACTTTGAGGATTAAATAATTATAAATTCAAACTTTATGGTAAAACTGTGAAAAAAACTTTAATGATTAAACTGAAACTGAAATAAAACTTTCATGGTTTAACTATTATTGACCCTAAAAATAAAGGGTAGAAAAGAAATAATAGGTTGTTTGGGAATATGGATAATAAAGGGAATGATAAAAGTACCTTTTGACTAACGGTCAAAATTAACTGAAATTAGTGTAAAAGACTAAAAGTGAAATAAAATAACAAACACGGTGATTATTTTTTTAATTGTTAAAGTTAAAAGACTAAAAGTAAAATTACATGACAATCACAAGGACCATTTATATAATTAAGTCTAAAATGTGGTGTTTGGTTTAGGGGGATTTCATAAGATTTGGATTTAGGTGGATTTCATAGTATTTGGATTTCAAATCCCTCCAAATGTGGTGTTTGGTTTGGCAAAATGGGATATGATTTCAAATCCTAGGATTTTATAAAATCTCACATATGAGGGATTTCTAAATCCTTCCACCCCACTTGGTATTTTGAAATCCCTTAGATGTGGTATTCTCTCTCACGACTCTCAGGCTAATATTCCAGAGAACCATCACCGATTTCGCCGTCACCGTCGTCGCAAGACCGTCGCAAGGCTGTCGCCGTCACCTGTTTGCTGTCGACGTCACCCATTAACCTTCGCGATCACCCGTTCTCCGTCGCCGTCACCCGTCGGCCGTCGGCCGTCGCCCTTTGCCATCGCCTGTCACCCGTTCGCCGTCACTGTCATCCGTTTGCCGTCACCCGTTCGCCGTCACCGTCGCCCGTTCACCGTCGCCGTCACCCGTCCGCCATTCGCCGTTACCCGTGCCGTCGCCATCACCGTCACTGTCACCTGTTCACCGTTGTTATTCGCCGTCGCCGTCACCTGTTCACCCTCGCCATTCGCCGTTGCCGTCACCCGTTCACCGTCGCCGCCACCGGTCAACCGTCGTCGCCGTCTTCCTTCCTCCGGTAGTTGGCTGTTGATGGAGTTTTGTGGTGGTGTAACTCCCATTTAAGAAATATGAACCAAACATATATGTGATTTTAAATCCCACCAAATACAAATCCCACTAAATACCAATCTCATTATAAATGCAAATCCCTTCAAAAACAATACTTGAACCAAACACCCCCTTAAAACTATGAATTAAGTATAAAGTATAGACTATATTGAATATTCTTCCCAATTCATAAAAAAAGATGGGGATGCTGTAAAGAGTTCAAAGAATATGCTTAGAAGATAGTTAAATCAAATATTGTAGTAGTTCAAAAGCATACAGAAGTAATTAAGTATCCCACAAATAACTCAAACTAATTAAAAATAGTATCTCACAAATAAGTCAAACTAATTAAAAATATTGTAAAATACATGAAAATACAATTAACTTTGTCTTAATTATCATTGTATACAACCAAATTTAAATTTTTAAAAATAATACAACCAACTTTTAAAATTCTTTCATTATATGCAAATAACTTTTTCTTGTATCTAGTATTTAGCTACCATTGTATATAATAATTTTTTTCATAATTTTCATAATATACAACAACTTGTATACAATGGGAGGATTATAAAAGTTGATTGTATTGTTTTTAAAAAAATAAAGTTAGTTGTATACAATAATAGTTAACACAAAGTTTATTGTATTTTCATGCAATTTACCCTTAAAAATAACCCTAGTCCTTTTCTATCTTGGGAATCTTGATTTTGTCATTGAAAGTAAAACTTTAATTTGGAAGAAGATGATTGTAAATGAATGTCAGGATCTACATCTGTGTTTCATTGTGTTTCATTCCTGGACTGTGTGTTGTGTTCTTCAGTTTTTCTAGAGGAGTTCCATTATAAGCCATAACAAAAAAAGCTTCCTAAAAATATAGAGACAGATTGTTAATGGATTATAATTTGTTTTTGCTGAAAATTATGACGATGAATAAATAAAAAAATGATCTAACCTTTGATCGAATCGTTATTATCGTTTCAAGACATCCATAATAGCAAGAAGAAGTCTCCGCTTCAGATGTTATCTCCTATAAACATATGACAAATTAAAGTTATATATAACATGACAAAATATTATTAAATAATCAAATGAGGAAGTAAGATAGAATGTAACATCTACATTTTGCAATCTTAAAGAACTTTTTTCTATTGCCTCTTCATCTATGAAACTATTGACATTGAAGATATGGTAATTATGATCTATGTTCTAAGTTGTGACACTAATCTTGAACACAAAACGCTTGTTCAACAAATTTTGGAAATCAGCAGGTAATTGATGAGGATTTGCAGACCGTATATTTACAGAATTAATAAAGAATTATATTACAAAATAACATAATTGTGTTGAAAAAAGGTTACGTTACATATACCCTTCTCATCTGTGCATACATGTAGCTTAGCTTGATGATTTATTTATTAGCTTTCCAGCTTCCTTTTCAAAAATCTTTATTGAAAGAACTCCCGATATATAGTCTCATTCTACAAATGTATATGTAAAAAATAAGCAATTACGGTTAAAAGATTTATACATGACAATGATATTAATTTGGAATAATCAATTAAAGGATATAAATTGATAAGTTACATACAATAAAACATTATATACATATAGTAGGCAGAGGCGTCTCGTGAATTCTTTAGGCCCTGTGCGAAAAGGAAATATGAGCCCTTTTTACAAACACACTCAGGGCCATTGGGCGGACCTATGCTTGGTCCGGCGGTGGCACGGGTCACCCGTCAATTTTGCAGACGAAGTGAAAAATTTTAACCTTTTCGAACCGGTGTCATCGGTCAAATTTTTTAGTGCCACTAGTAATTTTTTGATGCCACCAAAATCTAATTAAAATAAAATTAAAAACAATGATAGCATATAGTTAAATATTTGATTTATACCTTTAAAATATTTTAGTTTGCCGTAAAAACAACAATTTAATTAACAGAACTTCATATAAGTTGTGTTTTTAGATTTTGACCCTAAAAATACCGGAACATCTGAAAATCCGACCTGATTAACTAAAAACTCGAAAAACACCCTTAATCTTAATGAATTTTTCTTGTCATTATATGGCGTCATTGATCAACAATAATCATGGGTCTGCCCCTGAACACACACACACATATATATAAGCAAAA
This sequence comes from Dittrichia graveolens, assembly GCA_038502395.1. NCBI lineage: Eukaryota > Viridiplantae > Streptophyta > Magnoliopsida > Asterales > Asteraceae > Dittrichia > Dittrichia graveolens. The sequence goes on along the minus strand of JARJIL010000007.1, from coordinate 25,474,762 downwards.
ATTTACTGATACTATGATACTTGTTATATCAATAACTAAAAACAAAATAACTATAGCATATATTGTTTATCTTACATAGTTACATGAATTATGAAGTTTTTCTAACATTAAATAAAGTTATAAATCAACTTTTCATAATCCACTTTTCAGGATATTATTCTCAATAGCTATAATTATCAATCTGTTAGGTTTTTCTTGTGATATTCTGGAGTGTAAGTTCATTTAAGTTTTGAGATACTTGTTTATGCATATGTCAACATTGTAATAGTCAACAAGACTCTATATACAATAATTACATTAGGAAAAAAATCATCTTGTTTCAGATATTTTAAAACAACCTTAGTTTGATAGTTTCACCGGGTAAAAACGTGTCAATTAACTTTAACTTCATATAAAATTCATTTGCATTAAGATCATTATACTTAAGTGTGACTTTAACATTGACTACAATTATGACTTAAGATCCTTGTCCTCAAATCCCTAATATCTACTTTTTGGCTTACAAAATAATTGTTTTAAATATGACCTTTCTACTATTTCTATTTTATTAAGTGAACTTTGAAAAATCATAACATTATATCTTATCTATATATAATATAGTATATAAAAAATTAGACACCCTTCGAAACGGGGCTCTATGCAGTTGCACCTTCTGCACTCCCTCAAAGACACCCCTGATATATAGTAGGATAAACACAGACAGCTGGTTTCGAGGGAATCTGAACCAACTTAAACTAATAATTAATATATTTGATTCATAAATAAAAGATGGTTTCTTTATAATCAATGTTACTAAAAAAGAAAAGTTAAGTATAGTTGTTCCATTACTTTTTTAGTGCACTTATGACAAGTCATATATCATTGTAACACCGGCTTTATAATTCACAAAATGAGCAAAAATTTACATTTTTCATGAACGTGAACTCAATCACGATTAAATAATATTAGGTTAAGCAGCGGAAGTTAAATCAAAAGGTTTACATAAAATATTTATAATCAAAACTTTGTATAAATTGTTGGTGTTACTGTAACATACAACCAACCATAATATCAAAATATTATAAAAATAAAGTGTTCCATCCAAAATATCCAGCAGAAGGCAACCCACTCACCAGGCAAACTATTCTTTATCTGCAAAAAGAGTTAATGTGGCACCATTAACTATACACATAGCTAGTGAGTACAAACTTAACATAAGCATTAATAAAGCAAGTATGCATCACAGGAATAAGCATACAATGCTATCCTAACACACTGCGGTATGCTGACAAGATCGGTATAAGTCATTTCTTGTAGGATAGCCGGTCTCGCTCAATAACAATACACTGGGGGATCAAATACGACCATCCGCGCTGGTGGAGGAGCATAAAGCAGTCCACCAAGCATCGTTTACGGAATCAGAGGTTCCTTAGGCAACTCAGCTACAACCGGCTGATTACCCCTCATGATATAAGGCATGGTGGTTCTGCAGAACCTACGATCCGGAATGTTACCTCGAATCCCCGTTAAGTCCCGAATCACCTAATAAGGATCCCTAGAACCCAACTGAGTTGACCTTGTCCATGCTTGAAGATGTCCGCGAACTTTTCACATATACATAGCTGATCCAATCTGGATCATTCACTTAGCATGCATATTCATTTAATTCATTAAGCATGCATATTCATTCATTTCATCATTACGGATCCATTCTGGATCCCTAGCATACATCTTATTAAGCTTTCACATATTTGATCCATTCAGGATCAGTAACATATATATCATTCATCTTTAACTAGGCGGTTCCAATTCTGGATTCCGCTGGCATACACTTAACTTACATTCAACAAGTACATGGCATTGTGCATAAAGTAGCATGGCAATACTTATTCATTTACTTTTAAGCATACATGCACTTTAAACATCTTTGAACTACATTTAGTACATTTAGCAAGTAAGTCTTCCTCTACTGAGGCTTACGGAAGTCGGTACTCACCTGAGTAGCTTAAACAGATAGTTATATCACTTATGCTTTACTTAGTATGATAAGTTCACCTAGAACATTATGATTTACATTAATCATTTTTACATATAAAGAATGACTACTAAAACCAACATAGGTATTACAAATCTGGACTTAGCATAAATCCGACAAAACTATTGGATTATGGGAAATCCGATACTTGTACACTTAGTGGAATCCGGGCTAGCGGAATCCGACACATGGGGAAATCCGACATACTATCGGATTCCGACACTTATGCGGATTTTGACAAACTAGCGGAATCCGACACATTAGCGGATTCCAACTAGCGGATTTCATAAACTTATGGATTCCGACACTTTCATGTCTCGGAATCCGACATCTTCTTAGGCAGGAATCCCGCCACCCTCATTCTTCCATTTCCAGAATTTCCCTCTTGTTAGTTTTGCATTTTAAACACTTTAAAACCTCATATTTCATATGTATAGACTTTACAAATCTATCAAATCCAAACAAGAACACCAAACAATCAAAACCCACTTGTGAAGTAAGCTTTGAATGTTCTTTCATGGTGTTTTGCATGAATTTGGGTTCTAACTAGGATTTAAACATAACACTTATTTCAAACATGTTTAATCTTTACAACAATTATATGTTTACCTTTGATTGGATTCCAAATCACAATTCTTCAAAATCCGAGATGGATTCACGAGAGAGGGAGAGAGAGAAGGAGTGTTTGAATGTGTGTTTGTTTTGGCAACTTTGACAACTTTGACTTTTAAGTCAATTTACATACATACGTATAAGGCTACATCCAGAGGCAACCGCCTCTGGATTCTATCTCTTTCTTTTATATTTACTTAAATATATATATATATATATATATATATATTATATTTCACACATTTACATTAAACACTTAACAAGTACACATTTAAATTTTCCCATTAATATAATTAACTTACAATCAATTATACAATTTGGACTCTTTACATAATTTACTACCTTACGTATATTCACACACGATTTACAACTAGGCCCAAATCAAGGATGTTACAAATCTACCCCCCTTAAGAAGATTCCGTCCTTGGAATCTACTCAGTGATAAACAAGTGAGGGTATCTTGTCTTCATCTCGTACTCGATTTCCCATGTCAGGTTTGGACGTAGGTTGTGCTTCCACTTTACTAGAACTAGCTTGATCATCTTCTTTCGTAGCTTCTTGATCTTCGTGTCAAGAATTTCAACAGGTTCTTCTACGAGTCGCTTAGAAGAGTCAACCTTCGGTTCTTGTAACGGAACAATTTTCTCATCTTCAACGTTGCACTTACGTAAGTAGCATACATTAAACGTATCATGAATTCCAACTAGTTCAGGCGGCTATTCAAGAGTTACCGTCTGATCATTGACTTTAAGCACGATCTTGAATGGGCCTATGAAACGTGGACTTAGCTTCCCCTTGCACCCAAAACGAATGATGCCTTTCCAAGGAGAAACCTTCAAAAATACTCGATCACCAACATCAAATGTAGCGGGACGAAGTTTTAGGATCCGCATACATCTTTTGTCGGTCACGGGCTGTTTTCAGCTTCTCTAGAGCCACATTCACCTTGTCTGATGTAATCTGGACAATTTCAGGTCCAGCAAACTGTTGGATTGTGCCCACTGACACACGCACGAGTTGGTATCATGGCTGATGAAGCAAGGGCCTATTGGGTCACACGCCAAGTATCAATTCCGGCATCACGGATGGTCTAATGAGAGAGAAAACCAGAAAGTGGTTCTGGTGGGCCAAGGCACGCCCGTGCCTCTATGAGGTACGGCCGTGCCCTACGGGTAGGCACGAGCCCAAGTCGGACGTGACATGGGCGTGGCCTGTGGCTAGGTACGCCCGTGCCCTTTGCCCAGTGGACATGCACGAGCCCAAGTCGGGCGTGACTTGGGCGTGGCCTTTTGGGCTGGTACGCCCGTGCCTTGTGAGGCACGGCCATTCCCCGTGCAGTTACAGTCTTCTTAAATAGCTTTCAAAGCTGTTTATGAAGGAGATTATGGTGTTTTATTGCCTATTGATGGATTATCAATGCATGCACGTTTTTATTCTCTTTCGAAGAGTCTATAAAAGGTGGTGCTTGATTCCTTTGTGGTGTTACAAAACTCTTGAAAGGAAAATACACATATTGCACACTTCTCTCTCTCAAACACACAAAATAGTTCCAAGGCTTTGGTTCTATTGTGTAGACTATATCTGTGGTGTTTAGGTTGGCATACCTACCGCTCTAGGAAGTGGGAAAAGATCAAGACTTGGTGTGGATTTCAATAGAGGTGTGCACGTTAGTACACGAGCTTCCAAACTCCAAACTCACGAATACAAAGAAGAAAGCATCAAGGGTATAACTCTATCTCTTTGATGTTTTATTTTGTTGCTTAGTCATGTCTAGAGTTTTGGTCCATTTGGTGGGCGTATTCGTGGTCAAATTTTGAAATTATTTTCTACTCGTTTTGATTCCGTTGCGATTATAGACCATGAAAACCCAACAGTGGTATTAGAGCCATCTCTAACATGGCTTTGCACTTTTGGAGTTAAACCGGATTTTTTGAGTTTTCTGTCAAAAATGGTTTTCCGGTGACGGGGCACGGTCGTACCTCTAGGGGTACGGGCCGTGCTGGCGACTGGGGCACGGGAGTACCAGTGGGGATACGGGCCGTGCCGGCAGAATTCGTAAACTGTTTAAAATTTTTTAAACTGTACACTGAGAAAATGGCAGGCACGCCCGTACCCTCTGGGGTACGCCCGTGCCTAATGATTTTTTGGTCAGAATTGGTTTTTGAAACAATATGTTTATATATATTAAAATCCGGGTTTTAGACTAGTCTTGATTCTGTTGATCCCCACTATATTTTGATATCTAATTTTATATGTTTTGTGTGACTTGGCATGAAGTTCACAAAAACATATATCTTTAGGTGTATATATGAATATGCAATTTTAAAGGTGTATTAAAATTGTTAATGCATATGTACAAGGATTGCTTGTTGTGCCTTAAGTGTTTTTTTTTTTTTTTGCAATCTTGATCAAAATATATATATCTTTGTTGGACATGGTTTTGTGGCACACCATTGCTTTCGTTTGGTTGTGTTTGTTGTAGTAGCCCGGTAACTTGATATGCCCATAGACTTTGTGATTTTTGTGGTTGGTTTTGGTTTTGGTTTTGGCCTGCGTGCCGTAATGTTGTAATATTTATATTTGGTGCGAGTTGCATGTCGTTTATTTAAATCTTTGTACTTGTAATAGATTATTAGGATCGCGACTTGCATGTCGTTTTCTTATTATTATATACTCGTACTTAGATTATTTCAAATATGTAATATTGCATCAAAACCGACCGGGAGACACGGTGTTGGCGTCTTGACGAACCAAGTCCGGGAGATTCGCCGGAGTGGAGATTGTGACGGAGCATCCATTGGTGTTGTCCCTAGATTGAGTATGTTTTTCTAGTTTTGGCTCACGGGAAAAACACTTAGGATTTGGGCATGTTACCGGGTCTTTATTTATGTTTATGTGTGGTTGTTTTATATTTGAATTCTTTAGGATTTGCATGCTAGAGAATTTTTGAATATATATAAAACAAAAGAGATTTATAAATGAGTTTATATTTCTACGCGTATTAGAATTGGCAAATATTAATATAAAAGGAGTTTATATTAAACGGTGATTAAAAAAAAGGAGTTTTTGTCACTTAAATTGCTAATTCGTCAAAATCGTTAAAATTTTATTTTAACCGGAAAAACAAAAACCCGTTTTTCGAAAAGTAAGTCACGTGCCACCCGTAAGACGACACCACCCAAATCTAACGAAACTTGGATGATTGTCGAGCATTAGCACGAGTCATGCCTTGTGGAGTTGTGTGGAAGGTGAGTGTGGCAACCTGCAATATTGGTAGTCGAGCTTAAGCACAAACCAATGATTGGGCTAGGGTACCAACGTGTGTCTTGACGGGCGACTTGCAAATTCTTTTATGTTGCTTAAATGATGTCGATCTCTAGCCGAGTCATTTAAGAAATAATAAAAGGATTGGTGTATGAAGGGATCAAACATGCCTTAGACATTTGATGTCGAAAGGATCCCGCAAGGATCTAAGAGTTGTAATAGTTGCAATTGGTAATTTGTCTACCGGCCTAAATAACTTATTTCATGATCCGCGGTAAACCAGTCATGAGATAGAGTGAAATATGGTTCTTAGCCTTGTTCAAATAATTAAGTTTTATAACTATTGGGTAATTATTTCTACAAGGATTCACAACTAAAATTGGTACTCTAAATTTTGTAGATGGCATCCAACAACGCTTCTACATCTTCATCGAACTCTATTTCCCTAAAGTTGTTCCTCGAAAAGGCCAAACTCGATGGCCAAAACTTCATGGATTGGTTCATGCAACTAAGGATAGCCCTTAGGTATGAACAAAAGATGTGGGCCATCGAGGAGCCTTTGCCGGAGGCACCTGCGGCTAATGCGACTAGGGCGGTCTGAGACGTGTATGACAAGCGTGTTAAGGAAACGAACGAAGTGGCTTGCATTATGCTCTCGTCAATGATTCCTGAGCTTCAAAAGCAAATGGAACATTTGGGAGCATATGACATGCTTAATCAGCTGAAGGAAATGTTCCAATAGCAGGCTAAGCTAGAGCGCTTCGAGTGCCTAAAGTCCCTTTCGATTGCCATATGCAGGAGGGCGGAAATGTGAGCGTTCATGTGCTTAAGATGAAAGCTTTGGTTGATCGCTTGGAGAGGTTGGGATTCCCGTTAGGGAGAGAGTTGGCGGTGGATGTGATCCTCCGTTCTCTTCCTAGTTCTTTTTCACAATTTGTGTGGAACTATCATGTCCATGGCATGGACAAGTCCCTAATGGAGCTTCACGGAATGTTAAAGACTGTCGAGTCTGACATGTCCAAGAAACCCTCCTCGTCCAAACCCGTCCTAGCCATCCAGGGAGGCGGAACCAAAAGAAAAAACACTCCCCCTCTAAAGCAAAGGGTAAGGGGAAGGTTGCAAAACCTAACCCGAGTCCGCCCCCGAAGGGCAAAGGGAAAGCCGTGATGGTTCCACCGTCCGAGGACCCTGCGGAAGCCGAGTGCTTCCACTGCAAGAAAAAGGGGCATTGGCGGCGTTCTTGCCCAAAGTACCTTGAGGAGCTCAAGCGGGTAAAACCGAAGGGAGCGGGTAACTCAGGTACGTTTATGATTGAACTCCACAATACCGCTACTTCTAACGGCTGGGTACTTGATACCGGTTGTGGCACTCATATTTGTAATAATGTGCAGGTGCTAAAAAGAAGTAGGGCGCTGGGTGCTGGAGAGCTTGACCTGATCATGGGAAACAAGGATGTGGTTCCCGTGGAGCGGATAGGGAGTGTTGATCTCGCCTTTCCTTCAGGACTTGCTATTACCTTATTGATGTTTGTTTTTCGCCCTGCGTGGCACGAAACATTATTTCCTTTCACGCTTTGTATGATGATGGATATGATTTTGGTTTCAATAATGGAATTATCTCTTGTTTGAGAAATGATGTTCATTACTGTAAAGCTTATCCATGTCGTGGGATTTATGAAACAAGTGTGTGTTTGGATGGTAATAAATCAATCATGAACATTGATTCTAAGTCCAAAGGTGTATCGGACAAGTTGCCTTTGTGGCATAGTCGTTTTGGTCATATAAGCAAGAAACGTATCGCCAAACTCCAAGTGGATGGGATTTTGGAATCGTTTGACCACAGGTCAAGCGAAGTATGCGATTCTTGTTTATTAGTAAAAATGACTAAAGCACCCTTCACCGGCGTTAGTGAAAGGGGCAAAGACTTGTTGGACATTATTCACATAGATGTGTGTGGTCCGTTCAGGTCTGCTACAAGAAACAACTGTAAGTACTTCGTTACTTTTACTGATGATATCAGTAGGTATGGTTAACTTTATTTAATTAAGCATAAGTCTGAAACGTTTGAGGTGTTTAAGACATACCAAAACGAAGTGCAAAATCAATTGGGCAAGCGGATTAAGATTCTCAGATCCGATAGGGGTGGTGAGTATCTTAGTACTGAGTTTCTTGATCATCTTAGGGGTTGTGGAATTATTTCACAACTTACTCCACCCAGGACACCACAATTAAATGGGGTCGCTGAGAGGAGGAACCAAACTTTATTGGATATGGTTCGGCCCATGATGAGTCGTACAAAGCTACCCGCAAGTTTTTGGGGTTATGCTTTGGAAACCATTGCTAGGACCTTAAACCTTGTACCAACAAAGAAGGTTGCAAGTACACCGTTTGAGATGTGGCATGGAAGGGTTCCTTCGCTAGCCTATCTCAAGGTCTGGGGTTGTGAGGCTTACGTGAGACGTTAAGCTCAAGACAAACTTGAACCCAGAGCCGAGAAGTGTATTTTCATTGGCAACCCAGCTGGTTCTATGGGATATTTGTTTTACAAACCTTCGGAGAACAAGGTGTTTGTTGCTCAAAGGGCGGTCTTCCTTGAAAGGGAGCTGATATCTGCAGAAGCCAGTGGGAGGCAAGTCGATCTAGAAGAAATTCTAGATGACACCAATGATCAACCTGATGTTGGCACTACTACCGCTTCTGAGGTCGGCGCACCAGAAGAAGTGGAACCTCAACCAACGGTGGATGAGATGCCTCATACACAACCATTAGAGCTCCGTAGATCTGGTAAAGTTCGTAATGAGCCGGAATGATATGGGTTTCTCATATCCGAGGGCGACGAACTATTGGTGGATCATAGTGAACCGACAAACTACCGGGAAGCCGTAGCAGGCCCTGAGTCTGCTAGGTGGAAGGAGGCAATGGACAGTGAGATGCAATCCATGGCGGATAATCAAGTCTGGGACTTAGTTGATCCGGTACCCGGCCACAAGCCTGTAGGGTGCAAATGGGTCTTCAGGAAGAAGACTAACATGGATGGAAAAGTAGACACCTTCAAAGCCCGACTGGTAGCAAAGGGTTTCACTCAAACTCATGGTGTAGACAATGATGAAACCTTTTCTCCGGTGGCTATGTTGAAGTCTATTAGGATACTAATGGCTATCGCTACATATTACGCTTACGAAATATGGCAGATGGATGTCAAGACTGCCTTCCTTAATGGGAAGTTGGCAGAGGAGGTTTACATGGCACAAGCTGATGGTTACGTAAACCACAAATATCCTAATAAAGTCTGCAAGCTTAAGAGGTCCATTTATGGACTTAAGCAAGCATCTCGGAATTGGAACATTTGCTTTGATGAAAAGGTCAAAGAGTTTGGCTTTTCTAAAAGCAAGGATGAACCTTGTGTGTATGTCACGGCTAGTGGGAGTGCTGTAGTTTTTCTAGTCTTGTATGTAGATGACATACTACTCATAGGAAGTGACGTGACTACCTTGCAGGAAGTAAAAACGTGGCTTGGGAGTTGCTTCTCTATGAAAGACATGGGAGAAGCAGGATATATTTTTGGGATAAAGATCTATAGAGATAGATCTAAGAGACTCATTGGTTTGAGCCAGAGTACGTACATAGATAAAGTCTTGAAGAGGTTCAAGATGCAAGATTCCAAGAAAGGGAATTTGCCTATGTTGCATGGTATGGCGTTGAGAAAGTCTCAATGTCCTAGTTCTCAAAAGGAACTAGAGGAAATGAGTCGAGTCCCGTATGCTTCGGTAGTGGGATCGATCATGTATGCTATGTTATGTACTCGGCTTGATGTGTCGTATGCCTTGAGCATGACGAGCCGATATTAGGCTAACCCTGGTCAAACTCAATGGGTTGCGGTTAAAAACATCCTTAAATATCTTCGGAGAACTAAGGAAATGTTTTTAGTGTTCGGTGGATCGGAGGAGCTCAGAGTTACTGGATATTCTGATGCTAGCTTCCAAACGGACAAGGATGATTACCGGTCTCAATCGGGATTTGTATTCTTGTTAAATGGTGGAGCAATAAGTTGGAGAAGTTCCAAACCCTGTGCTGACTTGGGGGCATAGATGCCTTGCTAGAGGCCGCTCTATGTAGGTGACGCCTTTCGTGAGTTTGTCATGTGCAAGTGGGAATCTGTTGGATTGTGCCCACTGACACACGCACGAGTTAGTATCATGGCTGATGAAGCAAGGGTCTATTTGGTCACACGCCAAGTATCGATTCCGGCATCACGGATGGTCTAATGAGAGAGAAAACTAGAAACTGGTTCTGGTAGGCCAAGGCACGCCCGTGCCTCTATGAGGTACAGCCGTGCCCTACGGGCAGGCACGAGTCCAAGTCGGGCGTGACTTGGGCGTGGCCTATGGCTAGGTACGCCCGTGCCTCTTGGAGGCACGCCCGTGCCCTTTGCCCAGTGGACAGGCATGAGCCCAAGTCGGGCGTGACTTGGGCGTGGCCTTTTGGGCCGGTACGCCCGTGCCTTGTGAGGCACGGCCGTGCCCCGTGCAGTTACAGTCTTCTTAAAAAGCTTTCAAAGTTGTTTATGAAGGAGATTATGGTGTTTTATTGCTTATTGATGGATTATCAATGCATGCACGTCTTTATTATCTTTTGAAGAGTCTATAAAAGGTGGTGCTTGATTCCTTTGTGGTGTTATAAAACTCTTGAATGGAAAATACACATATTGCATACTTCTCTCTCTCAAACACACAAAATAGTTCCAAGGCTTTGGTTCTATTGTGTAGACTATATCTGTGATGTTTAGGTTGGCATACCTAACGCTCTAGCAAGTGGGAAAAGATCAAGACTTGGTGTGGACTTCAATAGAGGTGTACACATTAGTACACGAGGCTTCCAAACTCCAAACTCGTGAATACAAAGAAGAAAGCATCAAGGGTATAACTCTATCTCTTTGTATGTTTTATTTTGTTGCTTAGTCATGTCTAGAGTTTTGGTCCATTTGGTGGGCGTATTCGTGGTCAAACTTTGAATTATTTTCTACTCGTTTGCTTCCGTTGCGATTATAGACCACGAAAACCCAACACAAACTGTTTCTCCCCGGGCTCCAACCAGCAAGTCGGAGTACGATAACGTCTTCCATAGAGCATCTCGTATGGTGGCATTCCAATACTGGAATGGTATAAATTATTATATGCAAATTCAATCAATGGGAGATGAGAATCCCATGAACCACCAAACTCGAGTAAACATGCACGAAGCATATCTTCCAGTGTCTGGATCATTCATTGAGATTGGCCATCAGTCTGCGGGTGATTAGGCAGTGCTCAGATGCACACGGGTGGCTAACTCACGTTGCAAACTTTGCGAGAAGTTAGATACAAATCGAGAGTCACGATCAGGAACAATCGAACAAGGAAGACCGTGACGTGATACTATCTCATGAATGTAAAGCTGAGCCAGACGAGTCAATGAAGCAGACTTGTTGGTTGCTAAGAAGTGAGCACTTTTGGTCAATCGGTTAACAATGACCCAAATCATATCATGCCCTCTGAATGTCTTAGGCAGCTTCATCACGAAATCCACCGTGATGTGATCCCATTTCCACTCCGGAATGTCAAGCTGTTGCAGATTGCCATAAGGCCTTTGGTGTTCTGTCTTGACTTGAGCACAAATTTGACATTTCTCCACGAATAAAGCGATGTCCTTCTTCAGAGTTGGCCACCAATACAACCTTTTCAGGTCATAGTACATCTTGGTGATACCCGGATGGATAGACAACTTAGACTTATGAGCTTCTTGCAGAATCAGCTCACGATTACCTCCCACAAGAGGTACCCAAATGTTGGATTGAAAAGTCTTCAACCCACGATTATCTTCACCCAGTTGGTTTTTTAATTTCTTCATCATTTCACTTTTCAGATTATCTTCTTGTAAAGCTAACTGCTGGGCGTCTTTTAACTTTGCAGTCAAATATGATATTACTGTGAGCTTCATGAACTTTGCTTCTGCTACTGGCCCTTTACGGCTCAAAGCATCCGCTACAACGTTGGCTTTACCCGGGTGGTAACGGATTTCACAATCGTAGTCTTTAATTAACTCCAACCAACGGCGCTGCCGCATGTTGAGTTCTTTTTGGGAAAAGACATACTGTAAGCTTTTGTGATCAGTGCATATTACATACTTTATGCCATAAAGGTAATGTCTCCATAACTTCAGTGCGAACACCACAATATCAAGTTCAAGATCATGGGTTAGGTAGTTCCTTTCATCAGATTTCAGTTGCCGAGATGCATAAGCGATCACTTTATCTCTTTGCATGAGGACACAACCCAAACCCGCATATGAGGCATCACAATAGACGGTGAAGTCCTCCGAACCATCGGGCAAAGTGAGGATCGGAGGTTCACAAAACAACCACTTTAAGGTCTGAAAAGCTTCATCTTGAGCTTCCGACCAGACAAACGCAACATCCTTACGAGTCAGCTTGGTCAACGGACCCGCAAGTTTAGATAAATTGTGAATAAATCGCCGATAGTAGCCAGCCAAGCCAAGGAACTTTTAATTTCGGAAGAAGTTCGAGGAACCCCCCAATTCATCACAGCCTCCACCATAGCTGGATCTACTTTAATGCCTTCTTGACAAATGACATGGCCTAGTAAATGCACTTCCCTAAGCCAGAATTTGCACTTAGAAAATTTGGCGTACAACTGTTCTCGTTTGAGAGTTTCGAGAACCTGACGAAGATGGATCTCGTGATCAGATTCAGTCTTCGAATAAACAAGAATATCATTGATAAAAACAATCATGGATCTATCAAGAAATGGACGACAAACATGATTCATTAGATTCATGAAGATAGCAGGAGCATTGGTTAAGCCGAATGGCATAACCAAGAATTCGTAATGACCGTAACGAGTTCGAAAAGCCGTTTTCGGAATATCTTCTTCGTGAACTCGTACTTGATGATACCCCGGATGGAGATCGATCTTAGAAAAATACGTAGCTCCCTGTAATTGGTCAAAGAGATAGTCGATTCGCGGAAGAGGATACTTATTCTTTATAGTTCGCTTATTAAGCTCCCTTTAATCTATACACATACGCATGGTTCCATCTTTCTTCTTAACGAATAACACAGGAGCTCCCCAAGGCGAGGAACTCGAACGAATGAAACCTTTCTCAAGTAAATCCTAAATCTGAGTCATCATCTCGCGAATTTTAGAATGAGCGAGATGATACAGAGATCTAGCTACAGGTGTAGCTCTAGGAATAAGCTCGATTTTATATTCGTCATCTCTGACCGGAGGTAAACCCGGTAGTTCTTCAGGAAATACTTCAGGGTAATCAGACACTACCCAGATGTTTTGAACTGGTCGCTTCTCCATCGTAGCATTAATAACATATGCTAAGAAAGAATCACAACCTTTGGAAAAAGACTTTTGAGCTTTAATGACAGAGATAACAGGAATATCAGACTCCCATCGTTCTCCTCGAGCTACTGCATAAGATCCATCAGCAAGAGGGATCTTAATCATCTTCTTGGAATAGAGAATCTCAGCATCACGCTTGCTGAGCCAATCCATTACAATTACTACATCGAAGCCCGCAATAGGCATTATGAAGAACGAGATAGGGACACTACTCCCATCAATATAGATAACAGCGATAGGGACTTTCTCGGTAACCGATACTACTTTACCATCAGCAACCTCTACATTCAGGGGCTCATCTAATGGTACAACAGGTAATTGAAGTCTTTTGCGACAAGCAACAGAAACAAAAGAGTACGTTGCTCCTGAATCAAATAGCACACATGTGGGAATATAATTGATAAAGAATGTACCAGTAATGACATCCCCTGCAGCCTTTGCCTCTTCTGCCGTCATCTGAAATGCCGTCCCTTTTGTGCGAGGTGCATTGTCTCTTTTCTGCCCTCCAAAAGACCCACCTTCTCCCGAGCTTTGTCTGTCAGGGTACTCCACCATCTTGTGACCGTGTTTGCGACATCGGTAACACATATCCTCTTTATACCGGCACTCGCTCACCGAGTGCCCCTTTTGCCCACACCTGCCACATCTTCTGGTTGCTGCGGAACATTCCCAAGCATGATAAGTTCAGCACGAAGAAAACCAAGGATTGACAGGTCTTGGTTTCTTAGAAGTATCAGTCTTTCCACCTCCAGAGGATTGCCCTTTTGAAGGACCCGATTTGAGAGATGGCTGAAACTTTCTCTTGTTACCCCCACTGGCAAATTCGCCCCGACACTGTATTCGATCACCTTCCATTTCTTGGGCCACTTCGAATGCCCGATCCAGAGTTGGAGCTGCCCGCACATGGGCGCGAAATTCCTGTGGTAAGGTCGCCACAAACCGTCTTATCTTGGTGACCTCGTCCGGTATCAGGTGTGGTACAAACCTCATCTTATCAGTGAAAGCCGTAATAAGATACTCCATCGGTTTATCTCCTTTTTGGAGATTATTGAATTCCCTCTCCATCCGCTCTATGTCATATTCGGTACAATACTTTTTCAACAGCTTTTTGGAAAACTGCTCCCAAGAAAGAGCACTCAATACCTCCTTGCTAACAGAGGCCTTGACGGTGTCCCACTAGAAAATGGCGTGACTCTTCAACATGCGTACTGCGTATTTCACACAATTCTCCGGTTCACACTCGCAAGACTCGAACGTTTGCTCCATCTCATGGAGCCATTGGATGGTAACTGTGGGGTTATCACTCCCCCCGAACGTTGGAGGCTTATACGACAAGATCTTTTTATAAGAACAAGTCTTGCGTGGTTTTCCAAGAGTAGACTGTAATAAGAGCTCCTTGGCAAGACGGGGTTCTTCTTCCAGATGCTTTATATATGCTAACTGGTCTGGGTCAGGTCTTTCGCCACCAGCATTATGCTGAGAGCGTTCATCTTCAGCTTGATGATGCATATGAGAAGCCTCGTCCTCCATCTCTTTTAGGGCTTGTTCCGTATTTCCGCGATTAGCAAACATTTTCTTATCTTTGACTTTCTATACAACACATAAGAGTAATTAATACTCTGCTATACATGCTTATCATACTTGACAAGCTATATTATAACAAGTAATATTCATGCAACTCTCATACTCAACACCCCATAAGGAACACTTTACTATGGTCGGGCCCGAATTTGAGATTGAATACTCTTGCAAGTACCCAATTCCCTCAAACTTAGGCTCTGATACATACTTGTAACACCGGCTTTATAATTCCCAAATGAGCAAAAATTTGTGTTTTTCATGAGCGTGAACTCAATCACGATTAAATAATATTAGGTTAAGTAGCGGAAGTTAAATCAAAAGGTTTACATAAAATATTTACAATCAAAACTTTGTATCACTTGTTGGTATTACTCTAACATACAACCCACCATAATATCAAAATATTACAAAAATAAAGTGTTCCATCCAAAATATCCAGCAGAAGGCAACCCTCTCACAATGCAAACTATTCTTTATCTACAAAAAGAGTTAACGTGACACCATTAGCTATACACATAGCTAGTGAGTACAAACTTAAGATAAGCATCAATAAAGCAAGTCATGCATCACAGGAATAAGCATACAATGCTATCCTAACACATTGTGGTGTGCTGAAAAGATCGGTATAAGTCATTTCTTACAGGATAGCCAGTCCCGCTCAGTAACAATACACCGGGGGATCAGATACGACCATCCGCGCTGGTGGGGGAGCATAAAGCAGTCCACCAAGCATCGTTTATGGAACCAGAAGTTCCTTAGGCAACTCAGCTACAACTGGCTGATTACCCCTCATGATATAAGGCACGGCGGTTCTCCAGAACCTACGATCCGGAATGTTAACTCGAATCACCGTTAAGTCCCGAATTACCAGATCAAGGATCCCTGGAACCCAACTACAGAGTTGACCTTATCCATGCTTGAAGATGTCCGCGAACTTTTTACATACACATAGCTGATCCAATCTAAATCATTCACTTAGCATGCATATTCATTTAATTCATTAAGCATGCATATTCATTCAGTTCATCATTACGGATCCATTCTGGATCCCTAGCATACATCTTATTAAGCTTTCACATATTTGATCCATTCAGGATCAGTAACATACATATCATTCATCTTTAACTAGGCGGTTCCAATTCTGGATTCCGCTGGCATACACTTAACTTACATTCAACAAGTACATGGCAATGTGCATAAAGTAGCATGGCAATACTTATTCATTTTGCTTTTAAGCATACATGCACTTTAAGCATCTTTGAACTACATTTAGTACATTTAGCAAGTAAGTATTCCTCTACTTTACTTAGTATGACAAGTTCACCTAGAACATTATGATTTACATTAATCATCTTTACATATAAAGAATGACTACTAAAACCAACATAGGAATGACAAATCCGGACATAGCATAAATCCGACAAAACTGTCGGATTATGGGAAATCCGATACTTGTACACTTAGTGGAATCCGGACTAGCGGAATCCGACACATGGGGAAATCCGACATATTATCGGATTTTGACACTTATGCGGATTTTGACAAACTAGCGGAATCCGACACATTAGCGGATTCCAACTAGCGGATTTCATAAACTTGTGGATTCCGACACTTTCATGTCTCGGAATCCGACATCTTCTTAGGCAGGAATCCCGCCACCCTCATTCTTCCATTTCCAGAATTTCCCTCTTGTTAGTTTTGAATTTTAAACACTTTAAAACCTCATATTTCATCTATATAGACTTTACAAATCTATCAAATCCAATCAAGAACACCAAACAATCAAAACCCAGTTGTGAAGTAAGCTTTGAATGTTCTTGTAACACCGCTTCTGAGAACAGCTACTTTTAATGTTAATCAGATTTAGCAGCGGAAATTTTTCTTTTTAAAACAACAATAACTAGTGTTATTTACATTATCGTCTTTTCAAAACAACATTGGTGTTACCTACAACAGGAACCGACCATAAGTATCTTATTACATTACATCAAAATACAAGTGTTCCACCCACAAGGGCTATGTACATCTCAAAAGTCACCCGCCTCACAAGACTTCTAGTCTTTACCTGAAAAGGGAAATCATAGCACAATTATCTAACACTTAGCTAGTGAGTACATACTATCATAAGAATCAATACAATAAGTCATGCATCATACATATCATACATAAACAATCATTGCTAGCTTAGCACATAACGGTGTGCTGACAAGATCAGTAAGAGTCGTGTCTTGTAGGGTAATCAATCCCGCTCAACAACTCAGACCGGGGAATCAGACACAACCGCGCTGGTGGGGGAGCATAAAGCAGTCCACCATACATCGTTCACAGAGCCAGAGGCTCTACAGGTAATCCAGCTACAACCGGCTGATCACCACTCACGTTAAGGCACGGCGGTTCTGCAGAACCTAGGATACGGGATGCCTCCCGAATCACCGTGAAATCCCGAAGTACTCATGGGATCAAGTTACAACCGACTGACCTTAACCATGCTTCAGATAGTCTGCAGACAGTGCACATACACATACATACATATGATCCCACAGGGATCCATCATCTTACATATAACAACTTTCAGTTCATTATTCATGCATATCATCAAATATTAACTAAGCGGTTCCAGACTGGACCCGCTGGCATGCACCTATTATACATCTTAATCATCAAGTAAATCATACACTTACCTCCATGAGCATACCTGCAAAAGAAAGTTAGACATACATAATACATTCACATAGTCATCTAGCATGCAAGCTTTACTCTACTGAGTCTCACGAAAGCAGGTACTCACCTGAGTAGTTTATAACGTACTGGTATTTGATTTTGACCCCACAAATACAACAAGTTCACCTAGAATGTCATCACTTACATTAATAATTTATTCATACATAAAAAGACTATAAAACAAACACTTAAACTTAGACTTAACACAAATCCGCCAAAACTGTCGGATTTGGGGAAATCCGATGGTTCCGTCGGATTTATGAAATCCGACACAAATGAATTATGAAATCCGACACTCTTTTATCGGATTCCAACACTTAGGAATCCAACCGTGCACACGGAATCCGAAACTTGCGGATTCCGACACATAGAAGGAAATCCGAGACTTGCAATGAAATCCAATACTGTCGGATTCCAACACTTGAAATCCGACAATCTTGCGGATTTAGGGAATCCGACAACTTGCGGATTCCAATATTTGGGACATCTTTGACTTAATGGAACCCAACACTTGAAATCCGATACATGTGAAAATCCGATACTTCTATCGGATTCCGACACTTTGCGGATTTCACCAAACCGGATTTTAACACCACAGCGGATTCCGACACCTTCAAGGTGTCGGAATCCGACAACTTCATAATCTAGAAATTCCGATACATTCATTGATCATCTTAACAACTTCAAACTTGTTAGTTTTAAGCCCAGAACATCTTGGGACATCATATTCTATCCATATAACCATCTTAAACACATCAAATTCAAACAAGAACACCATTTATGCAAAACCCACTTAGAAGGTAAGTTTTCATGTTCTTCAAGGTGTTCTTGCATGGATTTGTGTTTCTAACATGTATGTAATCTTCTAACAAGCTTAAATCCATGCTACTAAGCTTTGTGAATCAACAATCGAACTCTTCTTGTTCTTTTTCAAAAACCGAGAGCAGCGAGAGAGGGATAGAGTGAAGTGTGTGTTTTCTTTGTTTGCTATCTTTGACTTTGTAAAGTCAATTTTCACACATACTTACATATATATATATATATATATATATATATATCTATTCCATAGGCTGTTTGCCTCTGGATATTTTCTTTAATTACTTTCTTTTTTTCTAATTACATAACTAATATATACATATAATTAACATACATATATACGTACATACTTTAATACATAAATACATATATATTCATTCAATTAACTTAACAAGTACATACAAGTAAAATATTCCTATTACATTAACTACATACACGTACGTACTATTTACAACTAGGCCCAAGTTGAGGATGTTACAAATCTACACCTCTTAAGAGGATTCTGTCCTCAGAATCCGCTCAGTAATAAACAGGTGAGGGTATCTTGCCTTCATCTCATCCTCAACTTCAAAAGTCAGGTTTGGACCTAGGTTGTGCTTCCACTTTACAAGGACTAGCTTGATCATCTTCTTGCATAGTTTCTTGACCTTCATGTCAAGAATCTCAACAGGTTTTTCAACTAGTCGCTTGGAAGAGTCAACCTTCATGTCAAGAATCTAAACAGGTCCTTCAACTAGTCTACTCTTCTTTAACATGGCACTTGTGTAAGTAGCACACGTTACAGGTGTCATGGATTCCAGCTAACTCAGGCGGCAGCTCTAGAGTCACCGTCTGATCATTTACCTTACGTACGATTTTTAATGGGCCAATGAAACATGGACTTAGCTTCCCCTTGCGCCCAAAACGAATGACGCCTTTCCAAGGAGAAACCTTCAAAAACACGCGATCACCAACTTCAAATGTAGCGGGACGACGCTTAGGATCCGCATACATTTTCTGTCGGTCCCGAGCTGCTTTCGGCTTTTCAAGAGCCACATTCACTTTATCGGAAGTTATCTGGACAATTTCAGGTCTAGCGAATTGCTTCTCAGCAGGTTCCAACCAACAGGTCGGAGTGCGACATCGTCTTCCGTAAAGCATCTCGTATGGTGGCATTCCAATGCTGGAATGATATGAATTATTTTAAGAAAATTCAATCAATTGGAGATGAGAATCCCATGACCCACCAAACTCGAGTACACACGCACGAAGCATATCTTCCAACGTCTGGATCGTACGTTCAGATTGGCCATTTGTCTGCGGATGATAGGCAGTGCTCAGATGAACACGAGTGCCAAGTTCGCGTTGCAGAATTTGCCAGAAATTCGAGACAAACCAAGTGTCACGATCAGATACAATTGAACAGGGATGACCGTGACGTGACACAATCTCATCGATATACAACTGAGCTAAACGGGTCAGCGAAGCAGACTCATTTGTAGCCAAGAAATGAGCACTCTTCGTCAACCGATCAACAATAACCCAGATCATATCGTGTCCTCTGAACGTCTTCGGTAGCTTCGTTACGAAATCCATCGTAATATTATCCCACTTCCACTCCGGAATATCCAGTTGCTGCAGATTACCGTACGGTCTCTAGTGTTCCGTCTTCACTTGTGTGCATATATGACATCTCTCCACAAATGAAGCGATGTCTTTCTTGAGAGTCAGCCACTAGTATAACATCTTCAGGTCGTGATACATCTTCGTGATTCCCGGATGGACGGACAATTTGGACTTATGGGCTTCTTGTAGAATCAACTCACGGTTACCTCTAAGAAGAGGTACCCAAATCCTGGATTGAAAAGTCTTCAACCCACGATTATCTTTAGAAAGATGATCCTTTAGCTTCTTCATCGTTTCTGTCTTCAGATTTTCTTCCTGCAACACTGCCTGCTGAGCTTCCTTCAACTTAGAGATCAAATCTGGCACTATCATGATTCTCATAAACTTAGCTTCTGCTGTCGGTCCTTTACGGCTTAAAGCGTCTGCTACAACATTGGCCTTGCCATGATGGTAACGGATCTCACAATCGTAGTCTTTTATTAATTCCAACCAACGGTGCTGCCGCATGTTGAGTTCTTTCTGGGAAAAGACATACTGAAGACTTTTGTGATCAGTGCAAATCACACACTTTGTGCCATAAAGGTAATGCCTCCACAACTTCAGTGCAAACACAACAGCAGCAAGCTCTAGATCATGGGATGGGTAATTCCGTTCAAGTGATTTCAACTACCTAGAAGCATAGGCAATCACTCTATCACGTTGCATTAGAACACAACCCAAACCCGCATATGAGGCATCACAATATACCGTGAAGTCTTCCGAACCCTTAGGCAGAGTAAGGACCGGAGCTTCACATAGCAATCGTTTCAAGGTCTAAAAGGCTACTTATTGAGCTTCCGACCAGAAAACGGCACTTCCTTGCGAGTTAGTTTGGTCAACGGACCCGCAAGCTTTGAAAAATCACGAATAAACCGCCGCTAGTAGCCAGCCAAGCCAAGGAAGCTTTTAATCTCGGAAGGAATTCGAGGAACCCCACAATTCATCACAGCCTCCACCTTAGCTGGATCTACTTTGACACCATCTTGACATATAACATGGCCCAGGAAATGAATTTCCCTAAGCCAGAATTCACACTTGGACAACTTGGCATACAATTGTTCTCGTTTTAGAGTCTCGAGAACCTGGCGAAGATGAAGCTCGTGATCAGCTTCCGTCGTTGAGTAAACAAGGATATCATTAATAAATACAATCACGGATCTATCAAGATACGGACGACAAACCCGATTCATTAGATCTATGAAGATGGTAGGGGCATTGGTTAAGCCGAATGGCATAACCAGAAATTCGTAACGACTATAACGAGTTCGAAACATAGTCTTCGGAACATCTTATTCATGATCTCGTACTTGGTGATACCCTGACTGGAGATCAATCTTAGAGAAGCAAGCAGCCCCCTGCAATTGATCAAAAAGATCATCTATTCGAGGAAGTGGATACTTATTCTTTACAGTTCGCTTATTAAGCTCCCTGTAATCTATGCACATTCGCATTGTTCAGTCCTTCTTCTTCACGAATAACACAGGAGCTCCCCACGGTGAGGAACTCGCACGAATGAAACCTTTGTCGAGCAACTCCTGAATTTGAGTCATTATCTCTCTTATTTCAGAAGGAGCAAGACGATACAGAGATCGAGCCACTGGTGTAGCTCCTGGAATAAGTTCAATCTTGAATTCAACATCTCTGATTGGAGGCAAACCCGGAAGTTCTTCAGAGAATACCTCAGGGTATTCAGACACCACCCGAATATCTTTGACTCGCTTCTCCATCGTAACATCAATAACGTATGCCAGATAAGAGTCAGAACCTTTAGCAATCGACTTCTGAGCTTTAATCATGGAGACAATGGGAATATCAGAATCCCGTCGTTCTCCATGTGCAACAGCATAAGATCCATCAGATGAGGGATCTTGATCATCTTTTTGGAACAGATAATCTCAGCATCGCGTTTGCTGAGCCAATCCATCCCGATTACGACACCGAAGCCCGCAATCGGCATAATGAAGAAAGAAATAGGGATACTACTCCCGTCAATATAAATCACAGCTATCGGGACTTTCTCTATAACAGAGACTACTTTGCCGTCAGCAACCTCTACTCTGAGCGGCTTAGTTAACGGAACAACATGCAATTGAAATCTTCAACGACACGCCACAGATATGAAGGAGTAGGTAGCTCCAGAGTCAAATAAAACACAAGCAGGGATATAGCTTATAAGAAAAGTACCCGTGATGACATCCCCTGCTGCTTTGGCCTCATCCGCTGTCATCTGGAAGGCCCTACTTTTTGTGCGGGGCGCATCATCTCTTTTCGGGCCTCTAGAAGAAGAAGACCCCTTGGTTCCGGCACCCTGTCTTTCTGGGCAATCTGTCATCTTGTGCCCGGGCTTGTGGCACCTATAGCATACATCTTCCTTGAAACCACACTCAGGCGTGGCCCTTCTACACGCACCTCCAGCATCGTCTGGTAGAGTTCGAACACTCACAAGAATGGTAAGTACGACACTGAGAACACCAAGGAGAATCAGGCCTCGGCTTCTTTGAAGAATCAGTCTTTCCACCTGCTGAGGATTGTGTTTTTGAAGGACCCGATTTGTCAAATGGATGAAACTTTCGCTTTCATCCTCCACTGGTAGATTCGCCCTTGCAGTGGATGCAGTCTCCCTCCATTTGTCAAGCTACTTCAAAAGCCTGATCTAGATTAGCAGCAGCTCGTACGTGAGGACTAAATTCCAATGGCAGAGTTGCCACTAACCTCGTTATCTTGGTGGTCTCATCAGGGATCAGATGGGGAACAAACCTCATTTTATCAGTGAACGAGGTAATGTGTTCTTCTATTGGCTTATCCCCTTTCGGAGATCAGTAAATTCTCTCTCCATCCGCTCCATATCATACTCTGTGCAGTATTTCTTCAGTACTTTCACCGAAAATTACTCCCAAGAGAGATCACTCAACACCTCCTTACTAATAGAGGCTTTCACCGTACCCCACAAGAAGATGGCACGGCCCTTAAGCATACGTACTGTGTATTTCACGCAATACTCTGGTTCGCATTCACATGATTCGAATACCTGCTCCATTTCCCAGAGCCACTGTATGGTAACTGTGGGGTTATCACTCCCCTGGAATGTTAGAGGTTTGCAAGATAGAAACTTCTTGTATGAACAAGTCTTGCGGGGCTTGTTCAATGTTGCTTGCAATAAGAGCTCTTTAGCAATTCAAAACTCTTCCTCTAAACGCCTAATATAGGCAGCCTGATCTGGCTCAGGTCTGCCATCTCCAGCATTGTGCTGAGATCTTTGATCTTCAGCTTGATAAGGCATATGTGAAGCCTCATCCTCCATCTCTTTTAGTGCTTGTTCAGTGTTGCCACATCTGGCAGACATTTTATCTCAACTTTCTATATGACAGAGAAAGAGCAGTTAATACTCTATCTCACTGACTTAACTTACTAACAAGTCATCTTACAATACTAGCCAACATACAACACTCTCACTCAATCCCCCAATAGAAACACTTCTTTATGGTCGGGCCTGAGTTTGAGATCGAATACTCTTACAAGTACCCAATTCACTCAAACTTAGGCTCTGATACCTAATTGTAACACCGCTTCTGAAAACAGCTACTTTTAATGTTAATCAGATTTAGCAGCGAAAATTTTTCTTTTTAAAACAACAATAACAACTGTTATTTACATTATCGTCTTTTCAAAACAACATTGGTGTTACCTACAACAGGAACCGTCCATAAGTATCTTATTACATTACATCAAAATACAAGTGTTCCACCCACAAGGGCTATGTACATCCCAAAAGTCACCCGCCTCAGAGGACTTCTAGTCTTTACCTGAAAAGGGAAATCATAGCACCATTAGCTAACACTTAGCTAGTAAGTACATACTATCATAAGAATCAATACAATAAGTCATGCATCATACATATCATACATAAACAACCATTGCTAGCTTAGCACATAGCGGTGTGCTGACAAGATGAGTAAGAGTCGTGTCTTGCAAGGTAATCAATCCCGCTCAACAACTCAGACCGGGGAATCAGACACAACCAACCGCGCTGGTGGGGGAGCATAAAACAGTCCACCAAACATCGTTCACAGATGCAGAGGCTCTACAGGTAATCCTGCTACAACCGGCTGATCACCACTCACGTTAAGGCACGGCGGTTCTGCAGAACCTAGGATCCGGGATGCCTCTCGAATCACTGTGGAATCCCGAAGTACTCATGGGATCCAGTTACAACCGACTGACCTTAACCATGCTTCAGATTGTCTGTAGATAGTGCACATAGAACACCTTTCAGTTCATCATTCATGCATATCATCAGATATTAACTAAGCGGTTCCAGACTGGACCCGCTGGCATGCACCTATTATACATCTTAATCATCAAGTAAATCATGCACTTACCTCCATGAGCATACCTGCAAAAGCAAGTTAGACATACATAATATATTCACATAGTCATCTAGCATGCAAGCTTTACTCTACCGAGTCTCACGAAAGCAGGTACTCACCTGATTAGTTTATAACGTACTGGTATTTGATTTTAACCCCACAAATACAACAAGTTTACCTAGAATGTCACCACTTACATTAATCATTTATACATACATAACAAGACTATAAAACAAACACTTAAACTTGGACTTAACACAAATCCGCCAAAACTGTCGGATTTGGGGAAATCCGATGGTTGTGTCGGATTTATGAAATCCGATGGTTGTGTCGGATTTATGAAATCCGACACACATGAATCATGAAATCCGACACTCTTCTATCGGATTCCAACACTTAGGAATCCAACCGTGCACATGGAATCCGACACTTGCGGATTTCGACACACAAAAGGAAATCCGAGACTTGAAATGAAATCCGATACTGTCGGATTCCGACACTTGAAATCCGACACTCTTGCGGATTTAGGGAATCCGACAACTTGCGGATTCCAATACTTGGGACATCTTTGACTTAATGGAACCCAACACTTGAAATCCGAAACATGAAATTTGATAAATGTGAAAATCCGATACTTCTATCGGATTCCGACACTTTGCGGTTTTCATCAAACCGGATTTTAACACTACAATGGATTCCGACACCTTCAAGGTGTCGGAATCCGACAACTTCATAATTTGGAAATTCCGATACATTCATTGATCATCTTAACAACTTCAAACTCGTTAGTTTTAAGCCCAGAACATCTTGGGACATCATATTCTATCCATATAACCATCTTAAAAACATCAAATTCAAACAAGAATACCATTTATGCAAAACCCACTTAGAAGGTAAGTTTTCATGTTCTTCAAGGTGTTCTTGCATGGATTTGTGTTTCTAACATGTATGTAACCTTCTAACAAGCTTAAATCCATGCTACTAAGCTTTGTGAATCAACAATCGAACTCTTCTTGTTCTTCTTGAAAAACCGAGAGCAGCGAGAGAGGGATAGAGAGAAGTGTGTGTTTTCTTTGTTTGCTATCTTTGACTTTGTAAAGTCAATTTGCACACATACTTACATATATATATATATATATATATATATATATATTTATGTATTCCAGAGGCGGTTTGCCTCTTAATATTTTCTTTAGTTACTTTCTTTTTTCTAATTACATAACTAATATATACATATAATTAACATACATACTTTAATACATAAATTCATATATATTCATTCAATTAACTTAACAAGTACATACAAGTAAAACATTCCTATTACATTAACTACATACACGTACGTACTATTTACAACTAGGCCCAAGCTGAGGATGTTACAGTTCTTTACAACAATTATATGTTTACCTTTGATTGGATTCCAAATCCCAATTCTTCAAAATCCGAGAGAGATTCACGAGAGAGAGTGAAGGAGTGTTTGAATGTGTGTTTGTTTTGGCAACTTTGACAACTTTGACTTTTAAGTCAATTTACATAAATATGTATAAGGCTACATCCAGAGGCAACCGCCTCTGGATTCTATCTCTTTCTTTTATATTTACCTAAATATATATATATATATATATATATATAATATTTCTCACATTTATATTAAACACTTAACAAGTAAACAATTAAATTTTCCCATTTATATAATTAACTTACAATCAATTATACAATTTGGACTCTTTACATAATTTACTACCTTACGTATATTCACACACGATTTACAACTAGGCCCAAATCGAGGATGTTACATTCATCGTCCTCTATTTTGATTATCTTTGCCAGAAAAACACAATCATGTGGCTAAAATATTTAAGAAAGAATGTTAACATATTGTTTCAAATTTAATTAAAAATTAATAGAGTTAATTACAAAAATGGTTCCTGTGGCTGTCTGATTTTCAGTTTTAGTCCTTTTAACTTTAAAAATTACGAAAATAGTCACAGTCACTACAAAAAAGATGTCCATTATCCACACTTTTTTATCAATATTAATACACGTACTTAAAGCCTGGAAAATCAGGATCAAGCGTGGAAAAATTGGGTGTTACTAATTTTTACCAAATCCTTACATTTGAAAAGTGTGAAAATTGAAGTCAAAAATCACATTTATTAGTGTGGGCAAATTTTCTAATTTTCACACTTCTAAGTGTGGAAAATTTGAAAATAATCTAGAGTTACAAAAGTCCACGCTTTTATGTGTGACCTTCTATAATTATCTATTTATTACTAAATTCACACATTTAAAAGTGTGGGCTTTTAAAAACAAATGTACACGTCTATAAATGTTAAGTTTTTTCTTTTTATAACAATATTTGTTTTTAAACTATTTTTCACAATTATAAAAGTGACAAAGCTTAAAATTTTTACATACTTTTTATGAAGCGTGGATAAATGACATATTTATTGTAGTGTGTGGTTATCACTTTGTTTCACTTTTGGTCCTTTAGGCTAACTTCCGTTAAAGTTGACTGTAATCAAAGGGTATATTGATCATTTTCCCACTTATTCTTGTAACCAAACATCCTCTCCCTTCTTCAAGAATAAAAGGAGTGACACAAACACCCTATTCCATATATTTAACATGAAACCTCTCTCCCAAACTCTCTTCCGGCCACCACTCCCGTCGTACCACCACTGCCAGACCACCATCATACGAGCACTACTGCTGCCGCCGGACTACCATCTATCCATCATCAACTATTAGTCAATTGCTTACCAACCACCACCATTAGTCCGTTGTTCCATATCTCTCTAGATCTCTCTCCCGTATTTGCAAGAGGTAAATCGATTTGGGACTAGAAGTCGTCATCTCTGTTTTGAAGTGACAAGAGCTCGCAAGCGGAGGGTATTATACCGTCTGCTTCAAATATAGATCTGAACTCCTCTCTCATATCTTTCTTTTCAACTTGCTGCAATCATCTATGTGACTACCACCGTGTCGAAGACCACCATCTGGATCATCACCACCATCATTGTCTCCATCCATCAGCTACAGGGTTTGGTTTTATTTGGCTTGATTGTGAATATGAACTTATACAATCAATGTAGATTTTGAAATCAAAGGTACAAACACTCATTTTGTATTAACAAACATTATTTTGCTATTGGAGGTTTGAAATGTTTGTAGGTTCACCTTAATTTGATTTATCCTTCATCGTGGAGTTTAAAACACAATGGTTTGTGGCTTGTAAATGTGCCAAGTTTTGAACTCATACAAAGCATTTGTTTGACCTTAGTTTGATTTATGTATTTGAAGGTTTGAAAATATGGCATTGTTGTTCGTGAAGATAACAATGTTTAACTAGTCTAGGTCAAATATCAAGTAACATAGATGGAATATTTCTTGTGTAATTTGTGTAGATTTATCCTAATTGAATTTGTTCTTGATTTTGTGGGGTTTCAATCAATTTCTAGGTTAGATTTGCACATAATTGAAGACATTGGTTATCCATTTTTCAGATGTTAATTAAGGCAAATAACAGGTTAATTTAGAAATAATCTGTATTTTATTTGTTTATTGTATAAACCATTAAAAGTAATTAAAGTAATTAACAAATTAATTTTATCGATTTTATTTGTTTACTGAATTAATCTAATTTTGTTTGAATATAATTAAAATCTTACTTTTGTTTAAATAATAATAAAAGAAAGTTAAATAATAATAAAAGAAAAAAAGGTAAGAGAATGTTTGGTTACAAGAATAAGTGGGAAAATGACCAATATACCCTTTGAGTAACGGTCAACTTTAACTGGAGTTAGCTTAAAAGACCAAAAGTGAAACAAAGTGACAACCACAGTGACTATTTTCGTAATTTTTGAAGTTAACGGACTAAAACTGAAAATCAGTAACAACCACAGGGACCAATTTTGTAAATAACTCAAATTAATATGATAGGCCTTTATATTAATAACAAATTTATACTCTTTGAGATTCAAGAATTTCATCAATGTGCTTCGCTTCAAAACCATTGAAGTACTCTGCAGGATTTTAGACAATGGTGTTTGTCGATAGCTGAACAACCATGTGTAACCTGTAACGCCCCAATTTATAAAATTGATATTTATAAATAAAATATAATTACATTAAACACAATTGAAATTTTACACGAAAAGCGGAAGCGTACGAGGTTTAAAACTGTTTTTGTTCAAAAGATAACACAAAAGTTACAACCAGAGTTTACTACAAAAGCTCGTTATATTACACAACGAGGCATTAATTGTTTTAAACGATTTATACGAAAGTAGTGCTCAAATAGGAGCTTTGCCCTTGCGTTTGTTGTGCCTTGCAAAACATTTTAAAATAGTATTTGATAAGCTACGAGAGCATAGTGAGTATGTCAAACAGTTAATCATATAAACTCATGTATAAGATCATATATCATGTATCACATATATAAACATAGGCCATGGTACTCGGCTAACTTAGCAATGCCACACAAGGCTGATCTACCACACGAAGCAGTAAGCTTTATGATATTTAAATTATGCATATATGAAAAAACATTTTAGTAAACTCACCTTATAGTCAATAATGCTCTAAAATAGTACAAAAGTGATTATACTTCAACTACACGTCAAAGACTATTTTCTACACGTAAAATACCAATAATAAATTAAGCGCATGTTAATGCTGAACAACTACAAACTGGATAGGGAATGGGCACACCTGTGCCTTATCATAGGAATGCTGTTAGGGAAATAATCACTTCACCCTAATAATCAACTATGCCTATCCTAAAACATAGAAATTTGATGATAACCAAACCCTACATTCAGTATGACTTAGAAAGTATTCAAACATGTGTTGTTTGGATCAGATTCTGGAAAATATGCTAAGTATGGAACCATCAGCTGAGTATCAGCCTCTACTCAAAGTATCAGCCAAGGGACATCAGCTAGGGAGTATCAGATGAAGAAAACAAGTGAAGAAGACCATCAGCTAAGGAAAATGAACTATCAGCTAAGTGAAGAAATTCGACCCGCTGAGTGCTTACACCATCAGCTGAGCAAAGACTTTGCTCAGTGTAACACTGAAAAATCTCAAGCCATTTTTTTTAAATTTGCACTGCATAAGATTTAATTAAACAAACTTAATTGCATTAAACAAGTATTAACATATGTACAATCATTGTTCAAAAGTCAACAACATCATCTACTACTGCTTGGTGTTACAAAATAATTGGCTCGTCTCTTTTTAAAGCAAGTATCAGAGTATGGTCAACTCTTCCTTCTTCAACTCAAATACGAACCTGCGAAACATCAACTGAGGGGAATTAGTACAAAGCTAAGTGAGTAGAGGCTAAACATCAAATGCAAAACTTCACAATCAACATCATAACATGTAATCACATATCCTGAGAAGACCGGTGGTTCGGCGCAGAACCTACAACCAATGCCGGCCAAAGCAAAGGTTTACCGATAGCTCTCCACTGAATTGGCACAGTAAACTCCACCTCTAACGCAACATATGCAACAGAAGGGCTACTACTGTTCAACCAACCAGTAGACGAGCCCAGCCCAAGTCCACGTATAGCTGACTTTCCAACGCAACACAAAATCATCCTAAGAGTGCGTATCACAATCAACAGTTCAATCAATCCAATCACAATCCACAATCATGCATCACATCAATAATATTAACTGCAATCTTTACCATCCGCGATTAACGTCCACTCACCTCTATTTCAGCTCGAACTCTGATGTCTAATATTACTGAGCTTTTGGATTGCCTGAAAACACAGGAATAACAAAATCAGTCTCAATTTCATAAATATATCTGATCTCGTATATTTATAATTCATTCAACAAATAAACAGCAGATAATAAACAATTGCAACTCAAAACACAAAATGTCAGATTTCCCAAAACTATCGGATTCCCAAGAATCCGCTACTCACAAATATCGGATTCTTCAAACTGTCGGTTTTCATCAAAGTGCCGGATTTTACATCACTCGGATTTGGGACTATCGGATTTCAAGTACTCGGATTCTAGTAGTATCGGATTTCACTAAGTACCGGTTTTCATATGTATTGGATTTAGGTCTCGGTTTGTCATGTATAAGATTTTAAGAGGTTTTCTAGTCTCGGATTCTGTCATTCGGATTTTGAATTTGAATCGGTTTTAGATTTTAGATTCCAACTCTCGGATTTAGGATTGTATTGGTTTTCAAGTTTCCAGATTTAAGGTATCGGATTTTCATCACTTCGGATTCTAAACTTCTGGTTTTACCTTCTTCTTCAACCAAATCCGACAACATCATAACCTCTTTAAAACTCAAAAACCCAAAAATTATGAATTCATCAAATCATCTCAGAAACATATTTAAACACTTCTAAACACATATTTCATGCATCAAAACACCATATTATCATACAAATCATATGACACAAAACCGACCCAAAACTCATGTTTCAAATCCGATCATACTGTTCTTCATGAATTTCATGTTTAACCATTCAAAGTTTATATCAAATTAACATGTAGTCATAACAAAGTATATATCTAATCTTGAATCTTGAATTAAAATCACAAATAAAGGAATTCCGATTGTTTTTCTTGTTGTTCTTCTTTGGCAGAGAACACACACTAAACACACACACTTCACTTTCTAAACTTTTGAGATAATGAGGATTTTACCAACTAACCCCACGTATACAAGAATACATAGCAGGAGGTGGCATCACCTCCTAATTTCTATCCACGTACACAAATATATACATGCATACATACATACATACGGTTTTATACATACATACAATACATGCATATCAACATTAACCACATATTTAGGATTAGTTTAACCAATTTATTAGACATTTAATCATAACAAAACAACTAAGCACGTACCACAAACCTGCTAATCTCCTAGCCCAGGTTTGCGGTTGTTACACTCAGCTACTCCATCAGCTGAGTGAAATTTGGATAAGCTGAGGCCCAGAGCATCAGCTAAGTAAGTCTTTTCAAACACAAGAAATCTTTCTACATAAACTAATGTATTTAAATGATCAGTTGAGCATTCTTGATCAACTGATCATATCAATACATGAGCTTATGTCCTCCTAAGATAACTATTGATCAACTGAGCATCTATATGATCAGCTGAGCAATATGTATCAACCGAGTCCTAGCAAAAATTGATCAACTGATCTATCTTGTCATCTGAGTAGTGAAATTTAAAGTTTCTAGTACTTTCTGTTAGCTGAGTCGAGCAAAATGTCAAATCTGCTCTATCTTTCAGATTGTAAAATTCATATGTAAAAGGCAGAACATGTGTTGTTCTATTATGCCTTAGATCTTTGTTTGTAAAAGTAAAAATCACTTTTTGGATCAAGTATGAGACAAAAAGGTTTGATCATATCCTCTGGAAAAAGAGAAAGATACCTCAAACAGACGAAGATCTTGAAGATTTGTTTCAACAACTAAGTATGGCCGGCAATCCCATACTTGGTAAAGTCAAATCAAACAGAATCATGGCTGTTGTTTAAAGTACAAGCATGGAAAGGGAAAGAAAGTTCTACACGACAGAAGATGTTGGTTTTAATATTTTATATTGTGAGTGGGTTGCACTTTTTCAGAAAAGTACAATTACTTTTATCAAACAGTTGATTAAAGTAACTTTACTTTTCACCCACTACCTTTACAATTAAAATATTATATTTCCACATACTTTTTGTGTAACACCGGAAAACTCAAGCCATTTTTTTTAAATTGCACTGCGGAAGCTTTAATTAAACAAACTCATTTACATACAAACCAATATTAACAAATGTACAATACTTGCTCAAAAACCAACAACAACTACAACTGTTTTGGTGGTACAAAAATAACAGGCTCGTTTCACTTTTAACAAAATATCAGAGTTAGGTCAACTTCTCCTTCTGCTAACCCCACAAACACGAACCTACAAAACATCAACTCAGGGGAATTAGCACAAAGCTAAGTCAGTAGAGGCTAAGCACAAAAGCAAACATCAATAGACAATATCAAAGTATGTAATCACATATACAAGAAGACCGTCAGTTCGGTGTAGAACCTACAACCAATGCCGGACAAAGCAAAGGTTTACCGATGGCTCTCCACTGAATTGGCACATTGAAAATCCCCCTCTGATGCAACGTATGTACCAGTAAGGCTAACACTGTTCAACCAACCAGTGAACGAGCCCAACCCAATTCTATGTATAGATGACTTCTCAAACGCAACTCAAAATCATCCTAAGAGCGCGTATCGACCAAATAGTCATGCAGCAGATATCAACAATCAATATTACAATCAACAATTCAATCAATCAATCCAATCTCAATCACATCATGCATCACATCAATAACATTAACCATAATCTTTACCATCCGCGATTAACGTCTACTCACCTCAAATTCAGCATGAGCTCAGAGGTCTAATATTACTGAGTCTTAGGATTGCCTGAACACACAACAATAACCAAATAAGTCTCAGATCGCATAAATATATCTGTCCGCATATATTTATAAGTTAATCATTCATCAAATAAACAATAAACAATTACAAGTCAAATCACAAAATGTCGGATTCCTCAAACTATCGGATTTAGGAAATCCGCCAACTATAAGTGTCGGTTTTCATATTATCGGATTCTCATAAGTATCGGATTTCTAACTCCCGGATTTAGGAGTTCCGGATTTTGGCTCTAGGATTCAAAAGTGTCGGGTTCTTCATTCCCGGATTTGAAGTGTATCGGATTTAGGTATCGGTTTTAAGGTATCCGGATTTCAATCCCGGATTCACAAGTGTCGGTTTCAAGACTTCCGGATTTCATCATCTATCGGTTTTGGCATGAATCGGATTTCACACATTCGGATTTACAAACATCGGTTTTCACCTTCTTCACAAATCATAAAATCTGACAACTTCAAATCATCATCAATGGTTAAACCTAGAACTCATCTCATTCATCATAACCTTCCTGAAACATATTTAAACATATCAAAACACATATTTCATGAATCATAACCTACCACAAGTTCATATATCACAAGAACAATAAAAACCCATAAATCATACAAGAACCGATCATGGTGATTCTTCTTAAAAACATGTTATTTCAATTAGAAATCATTCCAAGTTAGCACTAGAACATAACAAGAACAAATCTAACCTTGACTTTGAATTTAAACCCACAATATTCAAAAATCTGATTCTTTTCTTCTTTTGTTCTTATTCGGCAGAGAAATAGCAATACACACACAACACTTACTTCTTTTTGAGATAAATGAGCAGGTAAATTGCATTTCACCATATACATACATGTATACATACTATTTTATCTTACCAAGGCATGAGGTGTAATTCCTCAATATACACATGCATGCATACGTATACCAATTATATATATATATACATACATACGGCTACTAACATACATATACATTAACACAAACTTTAATTAATTAGTTAACCATTTAATCACATTTAAAGCAGATAAACACATACCACAAACCCGCTAATCTCCTAGCCCAGGTTTGCGGGTGTTACAAATCTCCCCTCCTTAAGAGGATTGCGTCCTCGGAATCCCTTCTCGCTCAAACGACTGGTGATATCTTTCTCCCATCTCAGCTTCAGTCTCCCATGTTAGGTCAGAACCTAAACTGTGCTTCCATTTGACCAACACCATCGGTATCTGCTTCTTTCGGAGCTTGGTCACTTTTCGATCCAACAGTTCAACTGGTTCTTCTATCAGTCTCTTCTTCGAATCAACTTTCAAATCATGTACTGGGAGAATCTGGATTTCATCTTTAACCTTACATTCCTCAGATAACAGATATTGAACGTATCGTGAATACCTGCAAGCTCTACTAGAAGATCCAGGATAATTGTCTGATCATTCACTATCTGACGAACGTAGAAAGGACCAATAAAACAGGGAGCCCACTTCCCACGTTTACCAAAATGAATCACGCCCTTCCACGGAGAGACCTTTAAATACACTAACTCTCCCACTTCAAACGATATTGGACGGCGTCAGCGATCTGCATACATTTTCTGTCTATGTCTGGCCGCCTTCAACTTCTCTCTGGCAATAGCAACCTTGTTAGCAGTCAATTGAACAATTTTAGGCCCTGCAAACTGTTTCTCACTAGCCTCTAACCAACACGTCGGAGTATGGCAGCGACGACCGTACAACATTTCATACGGAGGCATTCCAATACTGGATTGGTAAGAATTATTGTATGCAAACTCTATCAATGGCAGGTGTGAATCCCAAGATCCACCCTACTCAATTACACATGCACGTAACATATCTTCAAGTGTATGTATGGTTCGTTCAGTCTGACCGTCAGTCTGGGGATGATAAGCAGTACTCAAATTAATTCTCGTCCCCAATTCCCTCTGTAAACTTCTCGAGAAGTTAGAAACAAACCTGGAGTCCCTATCAAATACAATCGACAACGGTATACCATGCCTCGCAACAATCTCATCTATGTACAATTTAGACAACTTACTCAGAGAAGCCATCTCACATGTAGCCAGAAAATGAGCACTCTTTGTCAGCCGATCCACAATCACCCAAATCATATCGTGATTCTTTTGAGTTCGCGGAATTATTGTCACAAAATCCATCGTTATATGTTCCCTCTTCCACTCAAGAATCTCCAACTGTTTCAAAGATCCGTAAGGCTTCAGATGTTCTGCCTTCACCTGTGCACAGATATGACATGACTCTACAAAATGTGACACATCTGCTTTCATCGTAGGCCACCACTAAAGCACCTTCAAGTCGTTGTACATTTTATTGCTTCCTGGGTGTACAGACAGTCTTGACTTGTGTGCTTCTGTTAGGATCAACTTCCTCAATTCTCCAAGCATAGGCACCCCACACACGAGTGTTAAATACTTTCAATCCATGTGTATCATTAGTAAGTTCATTTTTACGCTTCTTCATCAATTCAGCCTTTAAGTTTTCTTCCTTCAGAGCTTCCAACTGAGCAGACTTCAGTCCATCAACTAAGTCAGATACAATCTCCACACGCATAAATTGGATAGAACTTCCCGCTCCCTTGCGGCTTAAGGCATCTGCTACCACATTTGCTCTCCAAGGGTGATATCTAATTTCGCAATCATAGTCTTTTATCAATTCCACCCATCGTCTTTGCCTCATGTTCAGTTCTTTCTGTGTAAATACATATTGAAGACTCTTATGATCAGTACAAATTACGCACTTCGTGCCATACAGGTAGTGTCTCCATAGTTTAAGGGCAAATACAACAGCTACCAGCTCCAAGTCATGAGTCAGGTAATTCTTTTCATGGGGTTTGAACTGTCTTGAAGCATACACAATCACCCGATCCCTTTGCATAAGCACACAGCCCAATCCAGCAAACGATGCATCGCAATAAACAATAAAATCATCGGATCCACTTGGCAATGCAAGAATAGGGGCCTGACATAACAACTTATTTAACATCTGGAAAGCTTTATCTTCCTCACTACCCCACATAAACTTCACGTCTTTCCGAGTCAACTTAGTCAATGGACCCGCAATCTTGGAGACATCTTTAATAAACCTGTGGTAGTATCCGGCCAAACCAAGAAAACTCTTTATCTCAGACGGTGTCTTTGGAGCATTCCAGTTCGTCACAGCTTCCACTTTTGAAGGATCCACTTTTACCCCCTCGTTACAGATAACATGCCTCAAGAACTGAACCTCCCGCAACCAGAATTCGCATTTTGAGAACTTAGCAAACAAATGTTCTTTCTTCAAAGTCTCCAGAACCTGTCTCAAATGCTGTTCATGCTCCATCTCGGTTTTCGAATAAATTAGGATATCATCGATGAAGACTATTACAAACTCATCAAGGAATGGTCAACAGACCATGTTCATCAAATCCATAAATATCGCAGTTGCATTGGTTAAGCCAAACGGCATAACCAAGAACTCGTAATGACCGTAACGCGTACGAAAGGCCGTATTTGACACATCTTCCTCTAAAACACGCACCTGATGATAACCCGATCTCAAGTCTATCGTAGAAAAGAACGAAGCTCCCTGTAGTTGATCAAACAAATCATCGATTCTTGGTAACGGATACTTATTCTTTATCGTTCTCTTATTCAGTTCATGGTAGTCGATACACATACGCAACGTACCATCTTTCTTCTTTACAAACAAAACCGGTGCACCCCATGGAGACGAGCTTGGATGAATAAACCCCTTATCCACCAAATCTTGAATCTACGTCATCATCTCCCGAATCACTGAAGGTGCCAACCTGTACGGAGCCTTCGCCACTGGTCGAGAACCAGGGATCAGATCAATCTTGAATTCTACCTCGCGAACTGGAGGCAACCCTCGCAATTCTTCTGGAAACACATCCGGGTATTCCGTTACCACCCGAATATTTGTCATCGTCTACTTTTCTTTCTTTCCATCAAAAACATATGCCATGTATGATTCACATCCTTTATTCAACGCCTTCTTATCCTTTAAACACGAGATTATTGGGATCACAAATCCAGCCTTCTCACCCCATGCTACCACTCTTGTGCCATCCGCCAATGGGAAGGAGATCAACTTCTTGTGGCACTTGATACTGGCTTAATTCAGACTCAGCCAATCCATCCCGAGCACCACATCGAATCCAGATAGAGGTATAACAAGAAAGTAAACAGGAAAACATATTCCATCTATATCAGTTTTAGCTCCAGCCATAGCAGTCGTGACCGGAACCATCATACCATCAGCTACCTCTATCTCTAAAGTAGTAGCAAGTCTAATTACAAGCATATTTAATCTACCACAGAATTCCACATAAACAAAGGAGCGGTTTGCCCCAGAGTCAAATAACACTCTAGCAGGAGTAGAGTTTATCAGAAACATACCCGTGATAACATCATCTGCGGTAGTGGCATCATCCACCGTCATTTTTAATGCCCGACCCTCAACAGTGGGTGGGTTCTTTCTTTTCTGACTAGCTAAATACGATCCCCCAGCTCCTCCCCCTCTGGACCCTGATCCAGACTTCTTACTCAATGGACAGTCACCAACCCAGTGTCCTTCTTTTTGACAGTTCCAGCAGACACTCCTTGGTAATCTACAATTCTTCAGATCATGGCCAAACTAGCCACATTTCACACACCTCATTGTCTGGGGCGTACACTACCCGTTGTGGTAAGACTTACACCTACCACACCATGGTGCCCGCTGCGTTGATCCACTCAAAGTTGGCCTCCTATTCTGATCTCCCTGTTTATTCCTACTACTCTGCCCTCCTTGCCTCTGTTGCGAGTTGTAATGTTCAAGCCTCGACTTTTGTTGGAAAATTCTCTCCCCACTCAGTTTGTTCCTCACAATAATATCCCTTCAACCAATTTGGCTAAAGTGAAGGCCTAGGATAGGGTGGTAGCCCACCTAGTGGCACTACGGAGATCAGGGTGCAAGGTCCAACAAAATGGGCAATTTTCGACTCTTCATCTGGCACCTAATGCTTAACATATCGCATCTTCTCATTAAACTGTTTGATTAAATCATCGACATTCATATTCCCTATCATCTGCAGATCCATGAACTCCTTCTTGTTTTTGGCAATCTTGAAGGTACTACAATATTGTTCGCACAGTTTCTCCTGGAATTGACTCCAGGTAATACTCTCCTGCTGTTGTTCAGTGAAATGGCCGGTAATAGAATCCCACCAGACCATAGCGTCTCCCTTTAGCATCCTTGTTGAATACTTCACTTTCAGCTCATTCTCACTGTTACAGGCATCTAATGCCTTCACCATTTCTCTCAACCAGTTCAGAGTGATGATAGGATTAGAACTTCCTCTGTACTCTGAAGTCTTACAATCTAGAAATTGCTTGTATGTGCACGGTTGTTTGTATCCAGGAAACGTAAACGGATTAGCTCCTGGTTGCGGATATGGGTAATAAAATGGTTGTTGCATCATCTGTGTCATTGGTGGCTGAGGTGTTGTTATTGGTGGTATGGTTGCTTGTGTAGGAATCGCAATTGGAACTTAAGTTAGTTCAGGTTGCCTCTATTGCTGTTGCTCCATATTCTAAACCTTGTTCCCGAGTTCCACTAACTCATTCTCCAGTTGATATACATACTCGCTTTGATCCTCTTCACGGGCTTGACCCGATGTTCCAGCAATCTCAGTATTCCCCAATTGTTCCATCACTGGGGTTTCAGTTGTAGCCTGGGTCACAGGAGGAAGGATGGGAGTCTCTCTGTCATCTATAATCTGTTACAATCACATCATCTCACAGCTCATTATCATAAACCGTTAGTACTCAAAATACTAACCACTACAAACAACTCAAACTCACCCTAATTCCCCCGAAGGAAAGCTTGACCCCTCACGAGCCAAGATTTGGGAATGCAACACTCTAGCCGTGCATGAATCGCCAAACCTAGGCTCTGATACCAAACTGTAACACCGGAAAACTCAAGCCATTTTTTTTAAATTGCACTGCGGAAGCTTTAATTAAACAAACTCATTTACATACAAACCAATATTAACAAATGTACAATACTTGTTCAAAAACCAACAAAAACTACAACTGTTTTGGTGTTACAAAAGTAACAGGCTCGTTTCACTTTTAACAAAATATTAGAGTCAGGTCAACTTCTCCTTCTGCTAAGCCCATAAACACGAACCTGCAAAACATCAACTGAGGAGAATTAGCACAAAGCTAAGTGAGTAGAGGCTAAGCTCAAAAGCAAACATCAACAGTAAATATTAAAGCATGTAATCACATATCCAAGAAGACCGGCGGTTCGGCGCAGAACCTACAACCAATGCCGAGCAAAGCAAAGGTTTACCGATAGCTCTCCACTAAATTGGTACAGTGAAAATCCCCCTCTGATGCAACGTATGCACCAGTAAGGCTAACACTGTTAAACCAACCAGTGATCGAGCCCAACCCAATTCTACGTATAGCTGACTTCTCAAACGCAACTCAAAATCAACCTAAGAGTGCGTATCGACCAAATAGTCACGCAACATATATCAACAATCAATATTACAATCAACAGTTCAATCAATCAATCCAATCTCAATCACATCATGTATCACATCAATAACAATAACCATAATCTTTACCATCCGCGATTAACGTCTACTCACCTCAAATTCTGTACGAGCTCAGAGGTCTAATTTTACTGAGTCTTAGGATTGCATGAAAACACAACAATAACCAAATCAGTCTCAGATCTCATAAATATATATGTCCATGTATATTTATAACTTAATCATTCATTAAATAAACAATAAACAATTACAAGTCAAATCAGAAAATGTCGGATTCCTTAAACTATCGGATTTAGGAAATCCGCCAACTACAAGTGTCGGTTTTCATATTATCGGATTCTCATAAGTATCGGATTTCTAACTCCCGGATTTAGGAGTTCCGGATTTTGGGTCTCGGATTCAAAAGTGTCGGGTTCTTCATTCCCGGATTTCAAGTGTATCGGATTTGGGTATCGGTTTTATGGTACCCGGTTTTCAATCCAGGATTCACTAGTGTCAGTTTTCAAGACTTCCGGATTTCATCATCTATCGGTTTTGGCATGAATCGGATTTCTCACATTCGGATTTACAAACATTGGTTTTCACCTTCTTCCCCAATCATAAAATCTGACAACTTCAGATCATCATTAATGGTTAAACCTAGAACTCATCTCATTCATCATAACATACCAGAAACATATTTAAACATATCAAAACACATATTTCATGAATCATAACCTACCACAAGTACATATATCACAAGAACAATAAAAACCCATATATCATACAAAAACCGATCATGGTGATTCTTCTTAAAAACATGTTATTTCAATTAGAAATCATTCCAAGTTAGCACTAGAACATAACAAGATCAAACCTAACCTTGACTTTGAACTTAAACCCACAATCTTCAAAAATCCTATTCTTTTCTTCTTTTGTTCTTCTTCGGCAGAGAAATAGCAATACACACACAACACTTTCTTCTTTTTGAGATAAATGAGCAGGTAAATTGCATTTCACCATATACATACACGTATACATACTATTTTATCTTACCAAGGCATGAGGTGTAATTCCTCAAACTACACATGCATGCATACGTATACCAATTATATATATATATATACATACATACGGCTACTAACATACATACACATTAACACAAACTTTAATTAATTAGTTAACCATTTAATCACATTTAAAGCAGATAAACACATACCACTAACCCGCTAATCTCCTAGCCCAGGTTTTCGGGTGTTAAATTTTGACTCCTTCCTTCATACAACCGGATGCCCAAGATTTTATAAATATACATGCATGGTGGACATGCAAAAGAACCGAATAGAGTTTCTACACAACACAAAGCAATCTTATTAGTTGAGAAATATTCGTAGAGTTTAGCAGTTGTGTAGAACCAAACTTGTTCATGTGTTGAACACTCTTTAAACATTAGTTGTTTTAGAGTTAGCTTGTCTATGTGTTAGACAAATTGATTGCCACCTTTTATTTTACTTAGAATTTCCGCTTCTAGTACATGTAATTCTTGATTCATAATCAATAAGAATTATATAAAAGTTTAATGGTGTGTCTTTAAATTTCAAAAAGCTAAAGTTTGTATTCAACCCCCCCCCCTCTACAAACATTTGTTGTTGCGTACTCAATCTGGGAATAACAACTGGTATCAGAGCAGGTTAGATAATCAATATCTAGATCTGTTTTGCTTACTCTACAACTGCTTCTACCCTTCTCAAAATGACCTCATCCTCAAATAACATGAACATCTCCATGTGGAAAAGTAGAGAACATCTCTTTTTATTCTCCCTTGATATTCAAATGCTTGAAATAGTTACGGAGGGTCCTTATGTTCCAACATTTGTGTTATCCATTCCATCAGAATCTGAAGGTCAAACCTCCACAACAGAAAGAATCATTACCAAACCCATGAATCTGTGGACAGACGAAGACAAGAGGTTGGTTAGCCTAGATGTTAAGGCTAGATCAGCTCTTGTCTCTACACTACCCAATGAGATCTATCATCAAGTGCTTAATTGTACTTCTGCTAAAGAGATGTTAGATACACTCACAATTGCATATGAAGGGATTGAGGAGGTGAAGGAGAACAAGAAGCTCCTCCTCAACAGAGAGTATGAGTTCTTCTTTCCTCAGAAAGGTGAGAGTCTTACACGGACATACACCAGGTTCAACTGCCTAGTAAATTATTTGAAGAGGGCAAACATATCCAAGAGCAAATTTGTCTTGGTGAACAAGTTTCTAGACTCTCTCCCTAAAACATGGGATCACTTTGTCACTGTACTAAGGCATAGTGAAAAGATCAAGGGAATGTCTCTGGTTGCTCTCTATGATAACTTACTTAACCATGAGCAATCAGTCAAGCAAAGGAAGTTGTCACCCAAGGAGATGAAAGAGGTTGTGAAAACTGCACCAACTTCCCTTGTATCAAGAGATACAAAGATGAGAAGCTTTGCAGCTATTGATTCTGGTGCTGGTGAAGATGGAGATGAAGAGGAGAGTACTGGAGAAAGTGATGAGGAGAATGGTGTTGAGGAGAATAGTTTAGAGGGGCTGGTTGAATGAGTAGCCATGTTGGTAAAGAAGTTCAACCCTTTCAAGAAGGGAAAGGGTGTCAAGAGGTTCAACAAGAGGCAATCAAAATTTGTCAAGTCCAAATCCACTTTTGATGCCTCCACAGTAGAGTGTTACAAATGTGGCAAGATTGGCCACATAGCCAGTGACTGTAAGTCCAAAAGTAACACTGGTTCTTCATCTGTGCCAAAGCAAGAGGGCAAAATTTATTATGAAGCCAAGTATACGAAACTCCTTGTTGCTGTTCTTGACAAGAAAAAGAAGAAGAAAGCCCAGGGCCAAGTTCTTGTAGTTGAAGAAGAAGATTGGGCATAACAAGATCTTTTCTTAGATGAAGATGAGATGATCTCTGCTCAGTTCTGCATGATGGCCAATAACAATGATGGTAGTTCCTTTGATGAAGATATGAAGAAGGCTGCAAAAGCTTGTTCAGCTACCAACTGGGATCCTTCTTCAATGTATCAGGTTGGAAAGTTTATTAATTATGATGATAATGAAAAGAATGCTATGTTTGATTACTTGTGTATTGATTTCCAGTCTGCTATTCAAAGAGAGAAGAAGCTAAAACTAGAAGTAGAATCACTCAAGGAAAATTTAATTCTTAAAGATGAGGAACTTAATTAGATAACAATTTTAAATGATGAGCTAGCAAACCAAAAGATACTTAATGAGATCTTAGTAAAAGAAACTAGTGAAGCAACCAAAAAGTTCAATGACCTCCAAAAAGTAGTAAAGTCTTGGTGTGTTTCTGCTGAAAAGACCACTCAGTGTCTCAAGGAGCAGATACCCAAACAAGTTCAAGCTATTATTGGTGCAAATTACTCTAAGGCTGCTAACTATGTTGATTCTAATAAGAACCTTAATATCTTAGACAATGCTGACATTTTGCCACAAACTTTTCACAAGACTATTAAAGGCAAAACTGTGTTCTCAAATAAATTTTTTAGAAGCAAAAGTACCCACCTAAAAGAATCAATTATTCCTTCTGTTGAATCATCCTCTGGTAAGATTTCAGAATGTAAAAATAATAAGAACACAAAGTCAAAGGATGTGATTAAAGGAAAGGAATCATTAGTTGAGACCACAGAGACATTATGTTGTCAAACCTTGAAAACAGATGACTTAAATCTTAGTATTTCACAAACTGAAGAATCATTAGCTAATACTACTTTATCAACTGAGATGTTAGTAGATGGTAAATGCTCAGCTGATGGCCTGTCAGCTGATCATAGCTCATCTTCTAAACAATTAGTTAATCCAGAAGTAATCAACTCTCTTTCAATAGAAGAAACTATGAGTAAAAAGAATGATGTTCACATTGTTCCCATTTCTGCCACTCCAAAGATTGGTCAAAAACTTTCTAAATCCAAAGATCAATCCAAGGTGCTTGTGAATAAAGACCTAAGAAATTTACAGGATAAGCTTCATAAGCTGAATGGTCAAGTTAGTCAAATGATAACTGATAATTGTCAGAGGACTAATAACAAAACTCATAGGCATTCAAATAATTTTGTTCAATGCTCCAAGGCCACAAAATCTCAAAAATGTTATAAGTGTGGAAGTAAAGAGCATAAGGCATTTGAATGTTCTTTAGAAGGAAATTCAAGACAGCGGACTTGTAATGATAACATAGTCATTCTTTTTATAAATAAGAAACCTGAAATGAAGTGGAAAGCTAGGTGCATTCCATAGGGATCCACTAAATAGTGGATTCCTACTTTTGTCACTAACTCTTCTTTCATTCAATCTGTGCAGGGTGTTGGTTCATGGTTTCTTGATAGTGGATGTTCAAGAACTATGACAAGCAACAAGGCTTTGCCCAATAATTATAAGAATGAGAAAGGTCCAAGTAGACAAGAGGTTCAAGAACTATGACAGCACTTTGTTTATAGGGAAGTAAAAAGGTGATGTGATACTTGTGCAGATATATGTAGATGACATGATATTTGGGTCTACTAATTTGGAACTATGCAAAAAGTT
Source organism: Dittrichia graveolens (assembly GCA_038502395.1). Taxonomy (NCBI): domain Eukaryota; kingdom Viridiplantae; phylum Streptophyta; class Magnoliopsida; order Asterales; family Asteraceae; genus Dittrichia; species Dittrichia graveolens. The sequence goes on along the minus strand of JARJIL010000007.1, from coordinate 25,430,717 downwards.
TTCTAAATTAATGTCTGATAACTATCAGATGAGCATGATGGGTGAATTAAACAATTTTCTTGGTTTGCAAATTAAACAAGAGGTTGATGATATTTTCATTCATTAAACAAAATATGTCAAAGATTTACTTAAAAGTTTGAGTTTGAAAATTGTTCCTCAATGAAAACACCTATGTCTACTTCTATCAAGTTAGGGAAGGACACTGATGGCAAATCAATGAACATTACTACTTATAGAGGGATTATTGGGTCACTTTTATACCTCACTGCAAGTATACCAGATATAATGTTCTCCACATGTCTCTGTGCAAGATATCAAGCCGATCCAAAGGAATCACATCTTGCTGTTGTTAAGAGAATATTCAGATATCTCAAAGGAACTCCTAATCTTGGTATTTGGTATCCTAAAGATTCAGACTTTGAGTTAGTTAGATATTCTGATTCTGATTTTGTAGGATATACATTAGACAGAAAAAGTACTTTAGGTGGTTGTCAACTTCTAGGAGGAAGATTGATAAGTTGGTCTAATAAGAAACATATTTCAGTATCAAATTCTACTATAGAGGCAGGATACATTGCTGCAGGAAGCTATTGTGCTCAAATTTTGTGGTTACAAAATCAACTACTTGACTATGATGTGAAGTTTGAAGACACCCCAATTTTGTATGACAAAACAAGTGCCATTTCCATCTCAAATAATCCAGTCATGCATTCAAAGACAAAGCATATTGAAATCAGACATCATTTTCTCAAAGATAATGCGCAAAAGAAAAATGTAACTCTGCACTACATCAACACTGATTTGCAACTTGTAGACTTGTTCACAAAACCATTGGATGAAGCAAGGTTCAATTTCCTAATATCCAAACTAGGTATGCTTAATTTCTAGATTTGAATAGTGGTAGCTTTGTTTATGTCAATTGGTAAGTGTTGAATATCATGTTTTACTTATCTAAGCATCTCTAAGTCTTACTGAGTCTGTGTAAACTAAGTAACTTTGCTCAGCTGATGTCTATCAGCTGATAAGTTTACTCAGCTGATCACCCTCAGCTAAGAAAGAAATGCTCAGCTAAGAACCCCACTCAGCTGATAAAACCAAAATTTTGTTGGGAATCCATGGGGATCAAAGCACGCAACGGAAGTAGCAAAAACACACAAAAGGATCCCATGATTTCCCAATGGTGGTGAAAACTTGCAAGAACATGCATGCAACCAAAATCAAACACAAAGAGAAGAAGGTAAGCAATCCATACCCTTGAAGACTTTGATAATTCTGGAATAACTTGGAGATTTGGGATGAGCTCTTGAAACAAAAGGCTTCAAGCACCAAAAAAGTCCACACCAAGCTAACCTTCTTTCTCCTTGTACTAGCAAGCCACCAAACCACCAACACTTGAGGGTTTGATTCTGGAACAGCCTTGTAACCACTTGTGCACTTACCACCTTCACTTGTTCTTGCTCTCTCTCTCTATGGAAGAACTCACAATATGTGTGTAATGCACAAAAATGACCAAGAGTGGCTGATGAACTAAGAGAGCCCTTTTTAAAGACCTTCATTCTGCCTTCACGACTTCTTCACGGGCTCTCACGGGCCGTGAAGGATAAATGCGCCACGACCGGCAATTTTGTTCTCCACGAGTTGTGCCGCGCCGCGCAAGAATCGTGAGGGTTCGTGCCTTCACGACCTCCTTCACGGGCCGTGTAGGGTCGTGAAGCCCTAGGGTTTCAGTAACCATGCGGCCCACGACAGGACTCGTGGACACGAGCTGCTTCACGACCCGTGGAGCATCCTTCATGGCCGTGAAGCCTAGGTCAACTGGAATTTGACCATTTTGACTCTTTCTTCTTATAGTAGGCTGTCGAGATTGAAACTTGGGGTGTGACCCAATAGGCCCACGCTTCATTGGCAGTGATGCAGGCTTACGTGTGTCAGTGGGCAGATACCAACAAACTCCCACTTGCACATGACACACCGTATCCATGGGCACCACCGACAGGGAGCGGCTCTAGCAAGGCATCCCTGCCCCAACTAAACATGGGATATGTCATCCCTGACAAGTACCATGATAAACTAAAAGAGTTTGACATGGTCCTATAGATAAGTGATCAATTATCTTATTGTTCGCGATATCCAAGTGAACACGAGACATGGTACAAAGTCATTCTCCGATCGTTCACGATTATGTTTCTCGATCAAGATTGGTGGTGACCAAAAGGTGAGTTGCAACTGATCAACAATCATTGCAAACTCGAGCATGGCCATGCATTTTGATGTCAGCTTCAAATCATCGAGGGGCCCAGGGATATCTCTCTTTACAGAGGAACAAATTCCTTCGACTACATTGCCTCCAATACAATGGCAATACTTTACCCAAATGCCTCCTTTATAATAGCCAGTTACAGAATACCTTTGAAAGCAGTCAGAATAAAGCAAACCAAAATAGTGAAACACATGCATCTCTGGTCTAAGGATAAAAGATATTATCATCCTGATTTACTCTTGACATGTACCATGAAGTAAGATCAGGTGTGGGTCGTCCAATCACTTGAAACTCTTTTCAAGTATATGCGAAATATTGCGTCCCTTGTATTCAATCCCTATTGAACACTATGACCAATCATTTCCCTGGATCTTCGTTCATACTTCCTTCCTTGAAGAATGACCGATCGTGGACAGTTAGAATGTAAAACATTCATGGAAGTGATAAAACATGCAAAGTTGGAACACAATAATGATTTAAGGAAAGTATTCGCTACACGCGTATCATTAAATCTCCATTTAATAATCAATACATTCAAAAATACAATATTGCTTAATGTTCCCAATATCACAGTAAATACATCGAATACAATAACCAATATTTAACTCAAACCAAGTCACTAGCAAATCTAATCCCAATAGCACGTGTGTGGGCATCGTGCTTCGCTTGCGACAACGGTTTAGTGAACGGATCTGCCAAATTGCTATCCATGTGTACTTTGCTGATGACGATGTCTCCATTTTCGACCACGTCCCGGATAAAATGATATTTCCGCGGAATATGCCTCGTGTGTCGATGAGACCTCGGTTCCTTTGCCAAAGCAACGGCACCCTCGTTGTCACAGAAGATCTCAACAGGGTCGCTGATGCTTGCAACCACTCCCAGATCAAGCAGAAATTTCCTTATCTATACGGCCTCCTTAGCAGCTTCACTGGCCGCAATGTATTCCGACTCAGTAGTGGAATCGGCCACGGTGTCTTGCTTGGAGCTCCTCCAGGATATAGCACCGCCGTTTAATAGGAACACGAACCCCGATTGTGATCGGCAGTCATCCCTATCGGTTTGGAAGCTTGCATCAGAGTAACCCTTTACTCTAAGCTCTTCCTCACCTCCGTACACCAAGAACATCTCCTTAGTCCTCTGAAGATACTTGAGAATGCTCTTCACCGCCGTCCAATGAGCTTCGCGAGGGTTGGCTTGATATCTACTCGTCATGCTCAAGGCACACAATACATCAGGCCTTGTACATAGCATGGCGTACATGATCGAGCCCACAGCCGAAGCATATGGCACTCGCTTCATTACTTCCCGTTCCTCTGGGGAACTAGGGGATTGAGTCTTACTCAATACCAAACCATGTGACATTGGAATAAACCCCTTCTTGGAGTCTTCCATCCTAAACCGCTTTAGGACTTTGTCAACATATGTACTTTGGCTAAGCCCAATAAGCCTCTTGGATCTATCTCTATAGATTTTGATCCTAAGAATATAAGTCGCATCTCCTAGATCCTTCATTGAAAAACAATTCCCTAACCAAGTTTTTACACCTTGAAGGGTCGGGACATCGTTTCCAATGAGGAGTATGTCATCGACATAAAAGACTAGGAACATAACTATGCTCCCACTAGCCCTGACATATACGCATGGCTCATCCTTGCTTTTCGAAAAGCCAAACTCTTTGACTTTCTCATCAAAGCACAGGTTCCAACTATGCGATGCTTGCTTAAGTCCATAAACGGACTTCTTAAGCTTGCAGACTTTATCCGGATGCTTGGCATGTACAAAACCCTCGGGTTGAGTCATATAGACCTCCTCGCTTAATCTCCCATTAAGGAACGCGGTTTTTACATCCATTTGCCAAATCTCATAATCATGAAATGCGGCAATTGCCATAAGTATCCGGATAGACTTCAACATAGCCACCGGGGAAAAGGTTTCATCATAGTCTACACCATGAGTTTGCGTGAAACCCTTAGCCACCAGTCGGGCTTTGAAGGTGTCTACCTCTCCATCTATGCCGGTCTTTCTCTTAAAGACCCATTTGCACCCTACGGGTCTACACCCGGGCACCGGATCTACATAATCCCAGACTTGGTTATCCGACATAGATTGCATCTCGGACTCCATAGCCTCTTTCCACCTAGTGGACTCAAGGCCCACCACGGCGTTCCGATAAGATGATGGTTCATCATGATCCACCACTAGGTCGCAGCCCTCAGACATGAGAAACCCATATCTCTCTGGCTCGTTGCGACTCCTACCGGATCTCCTAAGAGGTAAAGGATCCGTGTCAGGTTCTCCAGCAGCGCCGTGCTAAGAATCATCTTGTGAACTAGTGCTAACTTCAGGTTGGTCATTGGAGGGTTCTTGAATCTCTTCAAGATCTACCTTTCTCCCACTAGCGTCTTTGGATAGCATCTCCCTTTCAAGAAAGACGGCCCTCCGAGCAACAAATACCATGTTCTCGGACGGTTTGTAAAACAAATATCCCATAGACCCGGCAGGTATCCAATGAATAAACACCTCTCTGCTCGGGGTTTCAATTTGTCCTCCACCTCACGTCTCACGTAGGCAGGATAACCCAAACCTTTAGATACGAGAGCGATGGAACCTTTCCATGCCACATCTCAAAGGGTGTCTTCTTGACCTTCTTAGTTGGTACGAGGTTAAGGATTCTAACGGCCGTTTCCAATGCATAGCCCCAAAAGCTAATGGGTACATCCGTACGACTCATCATACACCGAACCATATCTAATAATGTTCGGTCCCTCCTCTCGGCGACACCATTTAATTGTGGTGTCCTAGGAGGTGTCAATTGCGAAACAATTCCACAATCTTTTAGATAGTCACGGAATTCCGAACATAGATACTCACCACCACGATCCGATCTGAGCATCTTAATTCGTTTACCCAATTGGTTCTCAACTTCGTTTTTGAAAGTCTTGAAAACGTCAATGGTTTCCGACTTTTGTCTCACCAAGTAGACATACCCATACCTACTGAAATCATCGGTAAAGGTTACGAAGTACCTTGAGTTATCCCTAGTGACATGCTTGAACGGACCACACACATCCGTGTGAACGATATCCAACAAGTCTTTGCCCCTCTCACAAACGCCTGAAGGGTGCTTTGGTCATTTTGCCCAACAAGCAAGATTCGCATACATCATCCGACCCATGGTCAAATGATTCCAAGATCCCATTCGCTTAGAGCTTGGCGATGCGTTTCTTGTTTATGTGGCCTAAACGACCATGCCATAAAGATAACTTATCCAACTCACATTTGGAATTAGAACCAACATTCATGATTGATCTATTACTTTGCAAGCATATGCTTGTCTCATATATGCCACGACATGGATGTGCTTTAAAATAAAATAAATCATTTTTTAAACATGAAATAATTCCATTAGAGAAATTAAAGTCAAATCCATCGTCAACAAGTGCATAAAATGATAAAATGTTTCATGCCACGCAGGGCGAATAAGATACATTTAATAAAGTAATAGATAAGCCGGATGGAAAGGCGAGGTCCACGCTCCCTATCTTCTCAACCGGGAAAACCACTTTGTTTCCCATGATGAGATCCAGCTCCCCATCAACCAAGTCCCTACTTCTTCTTAGTACCTGCACATTATTAACTATGTGAGTACCACACCCGGTGTCCAAGACCCAAGTGTTAGAAGTAGAAGTGTTATGGAGTTCAATCATATACGTACCGGAGGCGCCTTGTCCCTTGGCGTGAAGCCTCTTGAGCTCCTCCGTGTACTTGGGGCAACTATGCCGGTAGTGTCCCTTCTCCCCGCAGAAGAAGCAGGTGGCCTCTTCCGGTGAGGGGGCTATAGGAGCGGGTTCCTTCCCCCTCGGCTCCGGCGCCAGGAGTGGCTTCGGCTTGGGTGTTGCCACCTTCGCCTTTCCCTTTCCCTTGCCCTTGGAGCTTGAAGCGGGCCGCTTCGTCTTAGCACCACCCTCATGGATGGCTAGGACGGGTGCAGAGGTCGATGGCTTTGCCTTGGCCATGTTAGACTCGGCGGTCTTCAACATGCCGTGCAACTCCATCAAGGACTTATCCATATTATGCATATGGTAGTTCACAATGAACGGACCATATGCTTGAGGCAAAGATTGGAGGATAATCTCCGTAGCCAACTCTTTCCCCATAGGAAAGCCCAACCTCTCGAGCTGGTCCACTTATTGCTTCAAACGAAGCACGTGGGAGCTCACGTTCCCGCCCTCCTGCATCTGACACCTTACAAAGGCCTTGACACACTCGTAGAGTTCTTGCCTCGCTTGCTGCTGGAACATTTCTTTTAGCTGCAAGATCATGTCAAACGCACCAACGTCCTCGAATTGCCTTTGCAATTCAGAACTCATGGTCGTCAACATGAGGCACGTCACCTCATTAGTGTCTTTAAGGCGCTTCTCATAAGCATCCTTAATGGCCCGCGTAGCGGTGGTAGCAGGAGCCTCCGGAAGAGGTTCCTCTAGGACGTACAACTTACTTTCATGGTGTAAGACAATTCTCAATTGCCTAAGCCAATCCATGAAGTTTACGCCTACGAGTTTCTCTTTTTCCAAAAATGGACGGAGTGAAATGTGTGTCGCGGTGTTGCCTGTAGATGCCATCTAAAAGAAGGCAAAGCACACAAAAGGTTAGTTCGACATATTTTAATCCTTGTTAAATAATTACCCAATAGTTTAACACTTAAATTTAACAAGGGCTAAGAACCCAACATAACTTCACTACATGACGGGTTTACCGCGGATCACTTCGTGAAGGCATTTAGGCCGGTAAACGCTTTACCAATTGCAATCCGTGATTACAACTCTTAGGCACTTGTGGGATCCTTCGGTACTCATAGCACCGGTTTGGCATGTTTGATCCCTTCCCACACCGATTCCTCAATAAGCCGCTTTGATAACTCGGTATAGGCACGACAATTATCAAGGCGTATTAAATTGGAATTGCAAATCGTCCAACAAGATACACGATGACGCCCTTGACAATAATTGGCTCGTGCTAAGCTCGACAACCAAAGATTTCAAGACGCCACACGCACCTTCCACACAAGTCCACATGGAACAACTCGTGCTAAGCTCGACAATTGTCCCATGCTTCATTAGATTCGGGTGGTGTCATCTTTTGGATGGCGTGTGATTTACGTTTTTAAGAAAAACGGGACTTTTGTTTTTCCGGTTAAAAACCTCTTTTCATTTTGATTAACAAATAAGTGACAAAACGCATTTTTCACCAATTGAACATAAACACTTTATATTTGTTTGTTAATCATGTGAGCGAGCGGGGTTTGTTAACCAATTAAGGAAAACTATATAGTTTTATTATTTTCAAAAGATTTTCTAACATGCGAAGATCCTACAACCACGCAAGAAAAACAAATAAATAAAACTACACAACCACGCATACAAAACCGATTTGAGCCAACCTAAGTGTTCCCCGGTCAGCCAACCGAGGAACTAAGTCTACTAAGGACAAATAATCCAAGACTTCGTGGTGTGCTCCCACTCGATCCCGCGCCTCCGGATCCGAGGTAGCCAAGACGTCTCCTAAGACTCCCGTTGGTGCCTCCGGTCTTCTCTTCTCATTACATACATAATATAAAGAGAAATTGCATGCAAGCCACACAATCTATTCTAAGCTAATATACATTTACAAAGAATAAATACTTTGGCGTGCAAGCCACAAATAAATAAATTGTTACAAACCGGATTAAATAAATTATTACAAACGAAATGTGGTACAAACCACCAAATGAATGAACAACAAATAAAGCAACCAAACAACCACACAAAGGTCTAGGCTCAAACCGGTGCTCACGAAAACGAAACAATCCACAAAGCATGGTGTGCCACACCAAACCATGCACAAAACAATATCCCAATTAAGTTTATTCAAAAACTAAAGGCACAAGAATAAACCTTGTACATATGCATTAGGATTCCAAACACTTTGAAATCCATATTCATATATACACAATTTATATGTATGCATGTGTGCATTTTATGCCAAAACCACCCAATACATACACATAAAAGAATTAGGATATTATGGGGCTTAATCTACAAGGCTAAACAGCCTAAAATGATTCTGGAAACACCAAAATCATGTGCCAAAATCCATATCAAGTTTTCTTTTCCAAAAAGGCCAAAAACAGCCTGTTCACGACGCCTTCACGAGCTACTGCTCTTCACGGGCCCTCACGGGCCATGAAGGTAGTACGCTCCACGACTCCTGAAACAGATTAAAAAACCTTTCACGACCACCACCCCACGAGACTGGTCGTGTGGCCTTCACGACTCGTGAAGCAAGCTCCACGGCCCGTGAAGGCCTTTTGGACACAATGTCCAAAATCAAAAATATGGATTTTCAAGCCACAAAGGTGCATGCATCTTACAAGTATGGCTCTGATACCACTGTTGGGAATCCATGGGGATCAAAGCATGCAACGGAAGCAACAAAAACACACAAAAGGATCCCATGATTTCCCAATGGTGGTGAAAACTTGCAAGAACATGCATGCAACCAAAATCAAACACAAAGAGAAGAAGGTAAGCAATCCATACCCTTGAAGACTTTGATAATTCTGGAATAACTTGGAGATTTGGGATGTGCTCTTGAAACAAAAGGCTTCAAGCACCAAAGAAGTCCACACCAAGCTAACCTTCTTTCTCCTTGTACTAGCAAGCCACTAAACCACCAACACTTGAGGGTTTGATTCTGGAACAGCCTTGTAACCACTTGTGCACTTACCACCTTCACTTGTTCTTGTTCTTTCTCTCTATGGAAGAACTCACAATATGTGTGTAATGCACAAAAATGACCAAGAGTGGCTGATGAACTAAGAGAGCCCTTTTTAAAGACCTCCATTCTGTTCAAAATAGCCAGAGTCGGACCCCAATGGCACCATATAATTGGACCAACTCAAATGGTCCAATGAAACACAAGTGTCACTTGGAATTCTGCCTTCACGACTTCTTCCCGGGCTCTCACGGGCCGTGAAGGATAAATGCGCCACGACCGGCCATTTTGTTCTCCACGAGTTGTGCCGCGCCGTGCAAGAATTGTGAGGGTTCGTGCCTTCACGACCTCCTTCACGGGCCGTGTAGGGTCGTGAAGCCCTAGGGTTTCACAAACCATGCGGCCCACGACAGGACTCGTGGACACGAGCTGTTTTACGACCCGTGGAGCATCCTTCACGGTCGTGAAGCCTAGGTCAACTGGAATTTGACCATTTTGACTCTTTCTTCTTATAGTAGGCTGTCGAGATTGAAACTTGGCGTGTGACCCAATAGGCCCACGCTTCATTGGCAGTGATGCTGGCCTACGCGTGTCAGTGGGCAGATACCAACAAATTTTCACCATCAGCTGATACTTTTTCATCAGCTGATTCCTTTCAACTAATACATTTCAGTGATCAGCTGATGGTACAATACTTAATCAATTTTTATCTTTTGTGCTCAGTTAATGTTTTTTATAACTCTAGTTATTTACTCCGTCTGTCAGATTTCATTTAGTAGCTCATTAGTATGTTTTCCGTTAGAATTTTTGTCAGTATCTAACGATATCTGTTGACTACACTTCATAAATACCCCACTTCCTCTCTCATTCATCTTTACCTGTTCAAATTCTCCAAATTCCCTCTCTCTCTAAAAAGCATTACCCTAACTTTCTCTCTCGATACTTCTCCATTTCTCTCACTAATCATCATCCCTACCAAATGGCAACTTACATTCCTGATCCTACTGTCATCTCCGGTGAGAATGTTGTACCTAACCAACCTATGAACATAACTCCCAAAAACATTCTACTATGTACATCTATACCCGTCTCACGCGAAAACCAAGGATACGAGCCAATGGTGTAGTTCCTTCGAGCTCACCCTTTGTTTGAAAGTCTCACTGCCGATCCCCACTATATATTCCCTACCATCGTCGGAGAACTCTGGTACTCCGCTACTTACAACATTAATGAAAATGCAATCCATTGCACCCTAGCCCAAGGAAACTTTCAACTTCAAATCACTCCTGAAACCTTGAGGGAAGCTACCGGTATTCCTCATTTCCCACCATACACTGCCTTCCCCTCCAAAGTTGAAGCTCAAACAATTCTGCAAACAATAGGTTACAACAAGCCTGTTGTACACGGGCAAATCAAGGTCTCTACTTTATCGAACCCGCGGAAGTATCTGCCCAACGTGGTCATCAGATGCTTTGGTCCAAAATCTGGAAGCCACCATTTGATCAACCAAACTGAATTATGTGTGCTGTATACCCTAGTCTTTGGGGTTAATATAGATTTTGCTTAGGTCATCTTCTCTGACCTTGTTGACAAAGTAAGCTAAATCACTAACAAGAAATCTTCCAGAGCTCAAGTGCCTTACATTCGCTTCTTGAGCATGATTGCAACAATGGTGATAGGTGATAATGATTATGTTGGTCTGAATGAACACCTTGAAAGCATTCCTGTCCCTGCCATGGGTGAAAAAGTCTTATTTTATTTAGGCAAACAGAGGTCCTCCCATTACTGATCAAATGCAAGAATTGATCGATGCTGCTGAGGAAAATGCAAATGCTGGTGATAGGAATGGTAGTAATGGTGATAGTAGTGATGTTGATGATGTTGAGGAAAGTAACAATGGTAACAATGATGATGATGCTAATGCTGGTGATACTGGCAATTTTGGTGATTCTGAATTTACTCTTTTAAGTCCAATAGTCATGAGTCCTCTTGGTTATGATGTTAAACAACAAGAACAAGAAATCTCTGAGCAACTCATTCAGCTCATTGATAGAAGTAGGCATTGTAACATCCTCATAAAGGGCCTAGACTCACGCTTACGTAGTATGTTTAATAAATTCAATAATATATATATAAATATATATATATATATATTTAAAGATATTGAAGGAAAATAACTAAAATAGTTATAAATGAGTTAATAAAAATATTGATAAAAATAGAAAAGAATAATTGAATATTAAATGGTTTAGAACGAGGTTTCCAAAAATATCCCCGTTAGTTAAAACGGGTACTCGTGCGTTAAGTTGTAAGTTAGAAAGGGGATCAAAATACCCACTTGTGGATAATATTGATCCACAAGTAGGCAGCCCTTTTCTAAACTCACGTGTACACACATCAGAGAACTCATTTCTTTCTTTTATGTGTGTTCTTTATGTTTAAAGCTTTTCAAGGAGAATTCAAAGAAGGAATCTTTCAAGCTCAAGTAATCTGTTGTAATTCGAGAATTAAATCAAGTTCAATCTGTCTTTCATCACTCTATCATCTACTCCTTTGTTGTAAGTTCTTGTTGCACGAAGCACACAAATCTATATTGTATATTCATCCCGGAAGCACAAAAATGTACCAAGACTTGAAATCTTTGTATTGGTGGCCTACATTGAAGTGTGACATGGATTCATTTGTCAAAAAATGCCTTATCTGCGCGCAAGCCAAATCTGAACACCAAAAGCCCTATGGTAATCTACAATAATTAGACATCCCGGAGTGGATATGGGATCACATTACCATCGACTTTGTTACCAACTTACCCCGAACTGTAAAGGGACATGATATGATATGGGTTGTAGTTGATCACCTTACGAAGAGTGCACATTTCTCGCGACTAATGAATCTGCACCCATGAATCGTTTGGCTTAATTGTATATCAATGAGGTGGTGTCACGACATGGCATACCTCTATCTATTGTTTCGAATCGAGATTCACGGTTCACATCAAACATTTGGCATAGTCTTCAACGTGAACTTGGTAGGCGGGTGAATCTTAGCACATCATACCATCCCCAAACCGACGGACAGTCCGAAAGGACTATTTAAACTCTTGAAGATATGCTAAGATATTAAAAAAAATGACTAAAATAGTTATAAATGAGTTAATAAAAATATTGATAAAGGGCCTAGACGCACGCTTACGTGGTATGTTTAATAAATTGAATAATATATATATTTAAAGATATTGAAGAAAAATAACTAAAATAGTTATAAATGAGATAATAAAAATATTGATAAAAATAGAAAAGAATAATTGAATACTAAATGGTTTAGAACGAGGTTTCCAAAAATATCCCCGTTAGTTAAAACGGGAACTCGTGGGTTAAGTTGTAAGTTGGAAAGGGGAACAAAATACCCACTTGTGGATAATATTGATCCACAAGTAGGCAGCCCTTTTCTAAACTCACGTGTACACACATTAGAGAACGCATTTGTTTCTTTTGTGTGTGTTCTTTATGTTCAAAGCTTTTCAAGGAGAATTCAAAGAAGGAATCTTTCAAGCTCAAGTAATCTGTTGTAATTCAAGAATTAAATCAAGTTCAATCTGCCTTTGATCCCTCTATCATCTACTCCTTTGCTGTAAGTTCTTGTTGCTCTTCTTCAAGTTTTCAAGTTTTGGGGATAATGGGTCAAGATTAGAAATTGATGCCAATAGATGAAAATGATGTTACCAATTGGTTTCTATATTGATTTTGGATTCACAGAAGTTGGTTTTGTGAATTAAAAATGTGATTTTGATTAGTTTTGTGAATTAAAGTTCAAATGGGTCAAAAAAAAAGAAGAATTTGGCCCCAAGATGTGAATTTGATGTTAAATGATGTAAAAAGTATGTATTTAGATTGGTTTTTATGTATTAGTTCACAGGTGAATGATAGAAAACGACTGGAAGTGTTTTGGTAATTTTTGGCTGGAAAACAACAGGTTCTGGTCGAACCTGCTGCTGCAAATGGAAAGGCACAGGCGTGCCTATCAAGATCCAACCGTGACTAAGAGCGTACCCGGGGAGGCACGGGCGTACCTCCAAAAGGCCTTTGTAGGTCATTGTTGATATGTTAAGGCCGGAGTAGGCCAATTGTGTTTGTGCTGAGGCCGGAGTAGGCCATTGTTTGTTGTACCCGTACTTTGTTGGACATTGGGGCCAGATTATCTAGGTCTTGAGTTGGGGCCTTGTGTCGCCAGCTAGGATGTCCGGCGATTCGATGATCACGAATCTTGGTTCTTGCAAAACCTCAGCCCCTCGATACGTTATGGGCTCTCAATTCCCGTTGATCCCGAATGGGATATGTTTCCCGATAACGCAATGGTGTACCACTACCCGCTTCTCCACCGGCGCGGAGGAAGTATCGGTTTCTCCGGTGAGGATCACTGAGCCGGGCTCATTACCCTGCAATACTTGATGCCTGCTGACTAATCAGTGCTTCACCATGTGTTAGGATAGACTTGAATGATGATATGTGATGCATGTAATGTGTATATGATACTATTGATATACTGTTTCAGCTTAATTGTTATTCACTAGCTATTTATAGCTAACCCTCTCATGAATCTTCCATATGCAGGTAAATAGATTGCTGGTGAGGACGGGTACCTGCTGGGAGTTCATGTTAGGTTTTGGGGAACACTTTGTGAATGCTATGATATGTAATAATTAGTGTAATGGTCGAACGAATTTGGTAACGCTTGGTGTGTTTGTTTTAACAATACTTTTGTATTACAATTTATATGTATATAAGTTGTAAAATGTTAAATAAATAATTAGCTTCCACACGCGATTTTATAAAAAAATAGACTCTTAAAATTTAAGGACCGGCGTTACAAGTTGGTATCAGAGCCTTGGTTTGAGTGAATTGGGTACTTTAAATAGTACTCAGTCTCAAACTCAGGCTCGACCATTACTATGTGTTCCCATGGTGGTATGGGGTGTGAAGAGTGACTTATGTGTTTTATGTTATGTGTTAAGAAAGTGTAAGTTATGATAAGATAAGAGTTATATATATGAAATATACTAAAGATTCTACTTTGATATATATATATATATATATATATATATATATATAAATCTAACTCGATATGGCGGGATCTTTTGGAGATGGTGATAAGGATGCTTATATCCTTAAATTAGAGGCTCAGCTCAAGCAAGCAAATGAGCGCGAGTTCACACGAATGGAGAAAGATACTCATAAGCCTACGACCTTTAAGACTTTTCTGAGTTGTCAGCCTCCTACATTTGCTGGCCCAACTAATGATCCTTCAGCTGTTGAAACCTGGATCAGAGAGATGCAGAATACCTTCGAGTCCAGTGAGTGTGATGAAGACAAGAAGGTGAATTATTCTAAACGTATTTTCAGGGGACGAGCTTTTGCATGGTGGGATACTGTAATTGCTATTACACCACCAGCCACTTCGGAGGCAATGACTTGGGACGGTTTCAAGGAGAAGATCAGGGGTAAGTATTGTTCTGACTATGATATGATAAGGATCGATAATGAGTTCAGGGCATTACAGAAGGGTGACAATCCATTGGATGATCTTATATCCAAATTCACTAACAAAATGAGGTTTGTTCCTCACCTGTTGCCCAATGAAAAGGCAAAGATCACTTACTTTGCCAATACCTTGCCTCTGGAATATCGATCTACTGTGAGATCTGCAACAACTCTTGATGAAGCATTTGATAATGACCACAGATGATGATTATAAACAGAGGGCAAGATCTCAACAGCAACAACAACAATCTGGTGGTGGTAAGCGAATGTTTGATCAGCAACCAAGTTAGAAGGGAGGTGATAGTGGGTCAGGTGGTAAGCAGCGTGTGAATACATCCCAGAAGTCTGAAGACTGGGATTTATTGAGCTGTGGAAGGTGCGAGAAGAAGGGGAACCAAAATAATGAACGCAGGTACAAGGAGAATGTGTGCTACAAGTGCCATAAACCTGGGCACCGTATCTCAATCTGCCCGACGTGGCCAAAAATAGGTGTCGGGGGTTCATCAGCAACTACAACTCTAAAACCGGGAGGCGCTCCTCGTGCGCCAGAGAGAGCTTTCCAAATGACGGCTGATGAAGCCAAAGTTGCAGGTGATGTGATTACACGCACTTTTCTCATTAATAATACCTCTGCATGTATTTTATTTGACTCCGGAGCTACATGCTCCTTTGTCTCTATGTCTTATCGCGAAAAGCTGCAATTGCATGTTTCTCTATTATCTGATCCCATTAAAGTAGAAGTAGCTGATGGTAAAGTAGTCAATGTTACCGAGCAAGTTCCCACAACTATTCTTTATATCGATCGGAATAGTTTCACTATTTCCTTTCTTGTCATGCCTATAGCAGGCTTTGATGCTGTAATTGGTATGGATTGGCTCAGTAGTCGAGATGCTGAGATCTTGTGTTCCAAGAAGTTAATCAGATTTCCTTTATTCGACGGTTCTTATGCTATAGCTCGAGGGGAGAAAAGAGAGTCTGCCATTCCTGTTATTTCTGTGATTAAAGCTCAAAAGTTGATTACAAAGGATTGTATCTCCTACTTTGCATATGAGCAAAGAGTGTTGATGATATCAAGGTTGTATCTGAATACCCTGATGTCTTTCCTGAAGACTTACCGGGTTTACCTCCTGTCAGGGATGTAGAATACCAGATTGATCTTGTTCCTGGAGCTACACATGTAGCAAAATCTCCCTATCATCTCACTGCATCTAAAATCCGGGAGATGATGTCCCAAATCCAGGAACTACTTGATAAGGGCTTTATTCGCCTAAGTTCTTCGCCTTAGGGAGCTCATGTTTTATTCATAAAGAAGAAGGACGGTACTCTTCGAATGTGTATCGATTACAGGGAGCTTAACAAGCGAACTGTAAAGAATAAATATCCATTACCTCGCATAGACGATCTGTTTGATCAATTGCAAGGTGCCACATGTTTTTCCAAGATTGCTTTACGTTCTTGCTATCATCAAGTCCGTTGTTGGGAAAAATAGGCTTACAAATACATCCTCTTTTGTTGACACAAAAATATACAACTTGTTTATATAATTGTATGTATTAACATTAACATATGTGCACATATACATATATATATTCAATCAAGTATATTCTCATCTATAATCTACAAAACAAGCTTCATCAAATGGCCAAGCTCCAATTGTCTAGATCCGAGTTCAAGTAGAAGCCGATGTCGAAGATTCCTACAAACAAACGTTCGAAGTTTATGAGCTTACAAAATAAATTATCAAATGAGTTTAAGTTTTTATAAAATAATTTTTATAAAAACTTTTATAAAAATTGAGAAATTTTTTATAAAATCACAAGCTTGGTAGTCAAAGCAAATGAATTCCTATTTTGGCAAATACTAAACATAATCTTCTATTGAAATATGCCAAAACCATATTTAGCAAAAGGAATCTCTCAAAGAGGTAAACTTCCAACATGCTTTGTGCATTTGGTTTCTAAACTACCATTTTTATGATTAAATTCAAACTTAAGAAGTATGACACTAACCCAACTTTTCTTAAGCTTCTTTTCAGTGCATTTTTATGGTAAAAATGGGTTGTGTATGATTTTGGTAAAAGGCCAACGCCTATATTCTCAAGTCTCAAAAAGTTCCAGCAGGCCGACGGTCGATGCCACGGTCGACCGTGGACAGTGTGGACACTTTTTGAGCTTGCACCTTTTTCTTTATTTAAGGCAACTCAAGTCTTGTTTCTTACTAAGCTCTTGCAATCTGAAAAACACAAAATACATACAAAATCTTGTGAGCTCATATTCTTTGATAAATATTCAATCTTTCAAGATCAAGAATGAAGCAAGAGTGAAAGCCTTCAAAGTTCAAACACTACATTACCTTCTTGTATATTTGTAATAGTGTGAGGATCATCTCTAGCCTTAGAATTAGAGAGAAGTGAGGATCATCTCTAGCCTTAGAATTAGAGAGAAGTGAGGATCAACTCTAGCCTTTCCAATTAGAGTGAAGTGAGGTTTATCTTAACCTTGTTTGCAAGAGTGAAGTGTAATTCTTGTAAGCTAAAGAGAGAAGTTGTAAAATGTTTATCTCTACCTTTAAAGAGAGAAGTTAGTGGAGCAACTCTTGGTGGGTGAGGCCAAGGAGTGGATGTAGAGCAAGGTTGTTAACCCTTGCTTGAACCACTATAAATCATTGTGTCCTAACTACTTCATTGGTGATATCTTTCTTCATTAAACTCTTTAATTACTTGCAAATATTGTTAAACACTTCAAAAAGTGGGCATATAACCTATTCACCCCCCTCTAGGTTCTAACAATTGGTATCAGAGCAAGTTGCTCTAGATAATTTTTGAAAAGTTGTTTAAATCTTCTAAAAATAGTTTTCAAAAATTTTTGAGTTGATAAAATGGGACAAAATTATATAGAGGGGAATTCTATGGTTAGCCCTCCACTTCTTGAAGAAGAAGACTTTTGCTATTGGAAGCAAAGATTCATGACTTATGTAAAAGCCAAAGATATTGACCTTTGGGAGATTATTGAAGAAGGAGATCATGTTCCAAAAACCTTTGATTCTAAGCAAAATGCTTATGTTCCAACTCCTAAAGAAAAATGGAATCAAGAGGATAAGAAAATGATTTCAAAAAAATTTCAACCAAAACATTTTCTATACAATGCTTTACCTAGAAAAGAGTTTGAAAGAGTTTTCATGTGTGAAAGTGCAAATGCTATTTGGAAATCTCTTGTCATCACACATCAAGGAAATGCGCAAGTTCTAGATAACAAAATTGAATTACTTGTGCAACAATATGAACAATTTCAAATACTATATGATATGAAAATTAATGATGCTTTTACAAGGTTTAATACTATTGTTACCAGTCTTAAGGCACTTGGGACTACTTACACTGACAAAAAGATTGTAAGAAAGTTTCTTAGGGCTCTTTCACCAAAATGGAGAGCAAAGGTGACGGCTATTGAGGAGTCAAAGAACTTGAAAATATTACAAATGGATGAGCTAATAGGAAATCTCAAGGTGTATGAAGTAATCATGCAAAAAGATGATGAAAGTGCCAGGCCAAAGAAAGAAAAGAGCAAATGCATTGCACTCAAAGCTAAACATGTCAAAGAATCCTCAAGTGATGAAGAAGAGGAAATAAAAGAAGAAAAATGTCTCATAGCTTTTGAGACAAGTGAGGTACATTCCGATTCTAGCTACTATAGTGATAATGATGACAATCAATATGATCAATTATGTGATTTTAGCTCTAAAATACTTTCTAAAAATGAGGAGTTAAAAAATGAGAACAAGAGCTTGAAAACAGAAAATGTCAAGTTAAGAAATGAAAATGATGACTTGAACTTGAAAATAAAAGATCTAGAAAGTAAAATTGCTTCTCATATATCTCCAAGCTTGAAAGATTTGGAAAGTAAGCTAAAGACAAATTTTGACACAACCACCTTGTCAAAATTTGAAGATAGTTCAACCAACTTAGATGAGATGTTAAAGATTCAAAAATCATCAAAAGATAAGGGTGGTCTTGGGTTCTCAATTTACTCAAACAACATGCCAAGTAGTCACTTAACACCTATCAAATTTGTGAAAGAAAAAGGGGAAGAAAAAATCTAGGAGCCTCACGGTCGACCCACGGTATCGACCGAGCATCGACCGTCAGCTCACTAGAAATTTCCAAAAGTTCAAAATTGCAACATTGTTTCTAGTTCTTCCACTTGTATGCCAAAGGTTGCAAGTAATGAATTAATAAGAAAGTTTTATACTCCAACTACAAGGCGTGGACTTGGATTCAAGAAACCTAAATCAAATACAGTTCAAAAATCAAGACATTCTCATAAACCTATTAACTCTATGAACACATGGTATCATAAAGGGTTCAAGATTACACAAAGGTGGATTAGAGTAGGAGTTTTTTATGCTAACCATCCTGGACCCATGAAACATTGGGTACCAAAATCTTGAATGAAAATTACACAAGTGTAGGGGTGCAACAAGATTATGTCTCGTGCATTGGATTCTTGATAGTGGTTGCTCAAAACACATGATCAGTAATAGAGAACTCCTCACTTAATACAAGGAGTATGATGGAGGATATATGGTGTTTGAAAGCAACCTAAGAAGAAATGTAGTTGGTAAAGGTATCATTCTTCATATCAAATTCTCAAATTTTGAGCATGATAGTAGCTTATAAGATTTGAATGTTAGATTCTCTAAACATGAAAGTTTGATATGCAAAGGATGTTAGGAGAAATGGACATGATACATGTAGACTTGGTGATAATCCTAACACAAGTATGTCTTGCATCTATAATTGATAATTCAACATTGTGGCATAAAAGACTAGGACATGGTAACACGAGATTGTTACAAAAATGACTAGTAATGAGCTTGTTAAAGACTTCCCAAATGTAAAATTTGATAATCATCTTTGTGTGATGAGTTTAGAAATCTTATACATAATGAAATTGAAATGAGAATGATGGATGAGTTGAATTACTTTCTTGGTCTTCAAATATGAAGATGGTACATTCAAATTAGGCATCATTTCCTACATGACAATATGCAAAAAGGAAATATAAATTTAGAAAAGGTTGCTTCATGTGAAAATATTGCCGACATATTCTTTAAACCGCTAAAAATTGAAGTGTTTAATACATTACGACTTGGTTTAGGAATGATGGAACATGTGCCCTAAAAACAACACCTAAAATAGTCAAAATATACATTCCAAATGCACCACGGTCGACTCACGGTCGATACCGTGGATCGACCGTCGGGGTACTGCAAAATACCAAAACAGACATAAAAAAGGGCGCAGTCGATATCACGGTCAACCGTGTATCGACCGTAGGGTACCTGACGATTTTTAAGCCTATTTTACTCTCTCTCTCTCTCTCTCTCTTACACTTTCTCTTCCCCACACAAACCCTAGCCGCCATTAACACCTAAGAGCTTAAAAATTACCTCATGAATCAAGGTTTTTACTACGGTTGAAGCCGTGATCGAAGGCACGGTTGGATTCACGGTTGATTCACGGTTGAAGACTCATCCTCTCTTGCCTTTTCTCTTCTTCACGAATTTCTTGTTCAAGGTATAATTTTATCTCTTCTTCCTTTTCTTAGGGCTCTCTCTTTGTACCAAAGAATCATGTGGATCTTAGGATTAGGTTGATTTTTGGAAAAGAAAATATGTTAGGTTTGTTGAATAGTAAATGGTATATGAAAATGATGGGTTCAGTTTTAAATATAGATGATGTCTAAGTTATTATTATAAGATTCAATTAGTGTATGCATATCATGTCAAAAAGGGACAAAAATGAAAACTTGAAAACAGTCCACTACCGGTCGAACCACGGTCGACCGTACTTCGACCGCAGCTTATCACCAAAAATCTAGACCAATGACGGTCGATCCACGGTCGATACCGTGTGTAACACCGCTTCTGAAAACAATTGCTTTAATAAAAACTCAGGTTTAGCAGCGGAAATTTTTCTTTTTAATATTAACAAACAGTTAATTACATCGTCTTTGTTTCCAAAACATTCGTTGGTGTTACCTAACATACAGGAACCGACCATAGTTTCATACATACATTACAACATTAAAATACAAGTGTTCCACCCACAAGGGGCAATACATTCCCATAAGTCACCCGCCTCGCAGGCCATCTAATCTTTACCTGAAAAGGGAAATCATAGTACCATTAGCTACACTAGCTAGTGAGTACATACTTAGCATAAGCATCAATAAAGTAACTCATGCATCATACACATCGTACATATCATATCATACATATCGTATCGTACACATCTTACCATACATAAACACATATTGCTAGCTTAACACATAGCGGTGTGCTGACAAGATCAGTAAGAGTCATGTCTTGCGGGAGAGCCAGTCCTGCGCAACGACTCAGACTGGGGGATCAGTCACAACCAATCTGCTGGTGGGGGAGCATAAAGCAGTCCACCAAGCATCTTTTACAGAACAAAAGGTTCCCGAGTAATCACGGCCAGGTCCTGGATGATTACGGTCTTATGTTAAGGCACGGCGGTTCTGCAGAACCTCGATCTGGGATGCACCCCGAATCACCGTGAATCCAGAAATGACCGAAGTCCTGTTAGGATCCAGCCGGTCGGCTGACCTTAACCCTCCGTCACGTTGTCTGCAGACGTTCGCATACACATATACATACATTCGATCCCACAAGGATACATCTTTTCATCACATAGTCATACATCATTCATAGGATCCCATCGGGATCCATCATTCATTCATTCATTCTGTCACATGCATCATCATACAATTCATCATTCATGCACATCATCAATATTAACTAAGCGGTTCCATTCTGGACCCACTGGCATGCACCTACTATACATCTTACAAACAATCGTAACATCATTCAGAAACTTACACTCATCTTCTTAAGCGTACCTGCATAAACAGGTTAGTCATACACTCATACACATTCACACATTCACATAGTCATCTTACAAGCAAGACTTACTCATACTGAGTCTCATGAAAGTAAGCACTCACCTGTTTCGCTTACAGCGTTCTTTCACTCTATTCTGGCTCAGCTGACACGTTCACCTAAAACATCGGCAATCGCGTTAAGCGTTTGCATGCGTTAGGTTCTATTTGTAGAACACTCATAAAGCCTTCTTAATAGTCTTAAGTCATTTATCAATCTTACTTTGAATGCTACATAACCTAATCAACAAGAACATGTTAACTAAAACAATCCTTGCTGAAAAGGCCCCGTCGCGCCGCGACGTGAGAGAAAGTCGGACCAAGGGAAAGGGTCCATGCGAAAGTCAGACCATTGAACCTTTGAACCATCCGACTGTCATACGGGTCATCCGACTGTCGGACGGGTCATCCGACTGTCGGACCACTCATCCGGAGGTCGGACCAAGAAAAGGTTGCATGGTTCATTTTCGCATAGTGTCGCACCGCGACCATAGCCTGTCGCGCCGCGACGACGTGTTTTCCAGACTTTCACCTTCTTCTTCATCAACTTTCATCCGACTTTCAGTTACAATTCTCAAAAACCCAGATTTTCAAACTTGTCTTTTTCACTCTTTAAACACTTCTAAACTTCATATACCACTTATATGAATCTTATGAACACCTTAACACCATTTAAAAAAACATCAAACATGAGAAACCCACTTATAAAGTGAGCTTCATGTTCAACCATGGAGTTTTCAACTCCAACTTAACTTTCAGCCATAGAACCCACTTGTTTATAGCATAATATACATATATTTCATTCTACAATCATCATACTAACCTTGCTTTAGGTTTAGAACTTCAAATCACCAAACTTTATGAATTCTTCTTCAAGATCTTTCGAGAGCAGAGAGTTGTGTTTGTGTATTTGTTTTGCAACTTTCTCTATATTTGACGTAAGTCAAATAACACAACAAACATATATATCTTATCTCAAACTTATCCAGAGGCAACCACCTCTGGATGAAAATATCTATTATTTTCTTTCTTTTTCTCTTTTCCTTTTCTTTTCTTAATTCTTTCTTTCTTTAATTCAAGTAGTACACATATATATATTTATTCAATATATATACATATACATACTTACACATAACTAACACACATAACACAAAACACATGTTTTCATTTAATACTTGCATCTAGTATATATATACACTTACTAGTTCAATTATTCGTCTATTACGCTAACCTCGTACACTCACGTATTAACTACAACTAGGCCCAAATCGAGGATGTTACACCGTGCATCGACCGTAAGCCCACTGGAAATTTTTTGAACTTTTAAATTTTTATGTTTTGACTTTTGATGTCCAAACTCAATGTAGTTTTGCTTAATCTACATCAACTAACCTTAGTAACCATATGATTCATAAAATTTTCAAAATCTTCTCAAATTTAGGACATACACACACATATTGTGAACATGTTACCAAAGAGTTTGTTACATCTCTTAAGCACACTCTCAAATATGTTGAAGTATCATGTATCTTGCCATAATTTTACAAAACCTACACTTTTACAAATCTAGTGTCATGACAAGATGGAAATAAACATGGTTTACATATTAGGCACACACTAGTCCTGATGCTATATATTTGTACTTAATCATATCATCATTGTCTCTATAGATAATCATGCCACGTGTACGTACATTAGCTTCAAGAAAACCCGACAACCCAACTCCGCGCCAATCAACCAATGCCCTCAAAAAACGAGGGATAAATGAAGATCGGTTGGTTGTTGTCAACCAACTAGACCAATTCCACACTCAAGCAACCTTTGACGCAATTGGGTGGTCCACGTTTCTTACATTGTCAAATGTCTTATATAAGTCTCGCATATTTGAATTTTATGCATCGTTTAACTACAATGAAGATGATGAAGTTGTCACTTTTGCAATTGAAGGAACCGACTTCACATTTACTCTTGTCCAACTAGGCATGATCCTTCATATCCCCTCATCCGGTTTAAAGTTCTACACCACATCTCACAGCCTCACAAATCTCCCTGCCGCTTTCTCCATCCCGGAGATCCTTGGCTCAATTTACAAGCCAAGTATTCCACACACAACGACCAATCTATTTGGGAGGGATCTTCTTCCCGAATGCGCTGTGTGGAATAAGATCATTGATTCCAACATCTTTCCAAAATCCGGGAATCAATTTTCCAACCTTTATGTAAAAAAACAAACACACAATAGGCCCGATTTAATACTGAATAATCAATACCAGAACAAAAACAAACACACAATAGGCATTTAATGCAGATATTCTTTTTCTTTCTGTATTCTTGTGAAGCTTTATGGGAATAAAATTTGATGACTTTGGAATATCTTCTCATCTTGAAGTCTTGACTCTTCAATTTCTTGATGAGAACCTTGATCTTTAAAGCATGCAATGACATCCTTTTTCTTTTGTCTTCCATTTCGCACCAGTAAACTAAGGTAAAACACCTTTGGTTGTTTGAACAATTTTGCATTTAGTGGTTTTCAGCATTATTTTTACAAGAGCATATTAGAAATTTATGACAATTAACGCATCCTTTGTAGCACCGGGATCACATAGATTTCCCGTTAACACGTTAGTTAAAATTAACTGAGTGACCTACGTTCAGTGTTGGCTTGATGTTAGCAATGGTAGGATTTCCATCTATCACCATAAATATCAAATGATATTACTCAAGATGTTCCAGCACTGTCATAGACAGGAAATTGATTCCATACGTGTCCTAGAAGAAAATAATATTACAATTGGTTCTAGACTCAATAAGTGCATGAAAGAAAACGGGGACCGGAGTTGCATGTCCTTGTTTCAATATCAACAATCTCCAAATGAGATGTCAATAGAAATGTGCTATTTCTCTGTGAAAAGTTGAAACAATTATCTTTTAAGAGATAATTGAGTAGCTGGGTGGGGTAAGTGCATTGCATCACTGGATCCATGATGTTTATTTCAATACCAGTATAAAACTAGTAGTAGATGTGGCTACCCAGATTGACACTGTTTAGTGAGGATCTTTCTTTTCTTTTGATCCTGTCTCACCCTCAACTCTCTTCTTATTTTTCAACTTCTCCCTCGATCTCTCTTTCCAGAATGAAATATTTGTATCTCTGTTTGGATACACTAGGACACTTGTTTGAGCAACTATAGTGATTTTCAACATGAATGATTTTCAAGAATGAATATGTTGAAAACGATTGTTAAGAAAGATTTTCTCATGAAAGCTCAAGTCATTTGTTGATCATGTGCACCCCCATCTCCTGTTCCATCCCTCTCTATTTCATTTTACCTCTGCACACCAACCAGTATCCCGTGATAACTGATTCTGCTCACCTATATGGCAT